>JANPWT010000007.1:5722152-5734172 GCA_024678245.1 Erythroxylum densum
TTGAGTTTCAAATCGACTGATGTAGTACGCCACTCTCGCGGGGCACGGACTCGGATATCACCATCGATGTCGGGTTCAGATCTTGCGGGATTGGGGTGTTACAGAAATACTAAAAAAAATTATAGGCATATTTTTACTTATTTTTTGACCTTTATGATTTTATGAATTACATCCTCCAACTCCACCTAATGGTGTAATTCTAAATATTTTCAAGTTTTAGTTTTAGCCTAAAAGTGAAATGAGTCATTTTTTCCCTATCTTCCTACATATTTATTCTAACCATAGAAACCTCCATCTTGTTGTGGTGCTCTTCCACACTTTTGCACCCATAGGTTAAAGTTTATAACCTTTGATATAGATTTATATAGTATGAATTTAGCACAAAGTGTTTCCTCATCACCATTTTCTCCTCCTCCTAAGTTTTGATAGGTGGACACAGGTTCCTTCCCTTTGTGAGATTTTGTTAATTCCACTAATCTACGAAATAGTCATTAAACTTTATAGCTACCAATTTTAGCCTTTTATTATATAAAAAGTTTTGATAATAAAAAAACCAAATCGACATGCTTTTCCCACTCCAAATAAGCATTCATGTTTTTCTTTCCTATAAAAAGTAGTATCATTGTCTTAACTATAGCCTAAACTAAAATTTCCTACTATAGCTTAAACTAAAATTTCCCCTTCTTTGTCTCCCTATTGTATCTTCTCTAACACCTCTTTCTCCTTTACTGCTCATTAAGTTGAACTCCACTAAGTTTTTGGCATCACTTTTAACCTCATCATAAACCTTGCAATCATCATCTCTACTAGGTAAAAGTGAGTCATGTTGTAGACTAGTTATGGTAGCTTCAAGTTCCTCCATTTTATCCCCCACTACACCCTGTCATTTGTTTCCTTGTCTTTAGAAGGGTTTTATGCTAGTTTTAAGACACAATGAACCTACAAGAAAACATTACTAGCTAGCAAAAAGTACTACCTCACTTGTTTCTCTCAAAATTCACTATACCTTATAACCTAAACTCTTGACTAAAGGTTATGAGCAAACTCGTTATTCTATCAAGAAAGCTAATTTTAAACTTCCTTTTTGTTAAATAACTCTCAAGGAAGCAAATTGGATATAAAAACAATGAAATGCAACTGAAGACTTAGAAAATAAAAAACTGAGAATTATAAACTTCAGTTCTTTAGAACTCAGTTAAAGAGAGAGAGCCAAGAAAACCAAATTGGTCAAAAGAAGAAGCAATCGATCAAAAAGAATTAAACAGTGAGGAAACTAAGTGAATTAGTAAATAAAATATATATGATGTACAAAATACCTTATCATTATGGGTAAAGCAATAAGAACCCTTACTTGTAAAGGATTTTGGGATCTCCTAACACCATAAGATGCTTTAGATGGAACTTCTTTTTTAGAATCCTTTTCTTTCCTTTTTTATAACTTAAAAAAAAGAATTAAGAACTCATGATCAATCTACTTTAATGATTGTTTTGCAAGAATGACAAGAACCAAAATGAAGGTGATTGTATTATGAGAAGTCATGCGAATATTAAAAAATTGTACAAAAGAATTCAAGAACTAACATCAATATAAAAAGATAGTTGTAATACCAAATTTTGATGCAACTCTCACTAACATAACTAGTGGGATTGGATATTAATATGAATAAGGATCAATGACCATTCTATTAAGACAAGTTTGATTAGAAAAAATAATCTCAAATAAAAAATGAAGGATAGACTCATAGAAAGATAAGATGGGAGTGATAAGATTCTAAGGTTGATCACCATTAGTAAGACAAATAAGAATATAAGTTAAAATAAGAGTTTCTCAATAAAAAAGAGAAAAAAAATCTTTCTATGCGTTTTTGATATATTGATAATACTGATATGTTCCTCTATCTTATCAATAAGATACCTTTTTAAAAGTGTAAAACCCTAGGGATAAAAAAAAACTCAAAGAACTAGAGTCCAGAAAGTAAATAGCATTTTGATATTTCAAAATCCTAAACAATTAAACTATAATTCCAACATCGATTTTCTTCTACATCTCTAGTTTAAAAAACTAGTGCAAGTTTAGTGCCTAACAATATTTATGTTTTGTTTATTAAACCTCTCAACATCAATACATGATCAGTGCTGATCCCCAATAAGACATTGGCATTAATTATATTATAAATTTTTTCTAAAGCTTGCTACTTCACTTAAATCAAAGTCATATCCTTGAATTTATTCTTTCAAAGTAGTAAAAACAATTGTATAAAGATTAACCATTAAGTCACTAAGAGCTTTTTTTGTCCTTTGCTCTACTCCTTATCAATGGTCTTCTAATGTTTTCCAATGGATCTCCAATAATTTTTGGCACTTGAATTGATCTATTTACAATATTTCTAAGCTCCTTTCGTATCTCCCTTTCTTTAAAATTTGCAAAAATTGAGTAGATGCTTGATTCCTGTCGTTAGATTTTTAACAAGATATCTTGATGTGATGTGAGCATCGTATAAAAAATATGCTCATTCTATTGTGTAGCTTATTAAATATGTACCGCCCCCTTATTGCAGGGTACGCACCGGGACGCCCATTGGTCATTCCGATACATAACCTACGATGAGGTTGCACTACGAACGATCATTTCTATAATCCACATGGCATCAATATAATAATACTGTAATATCAAAATCACTAGATTTTTAAAACCGAAAGATTTCCATTTCATAACCTCCAAAACGCAATTTACAAGTTTATCAATATCCACAATCTACACTCATATTCCAAAAAGGAACTGATACAAAACTAACTATGTCATCCACAAAAATCGTCCCAGCTGACCAACCTGTGTGCCATCACTTCTCTTGCCAACTAAATCCACACGGAAGGAAAAGTCTAACTCTGGAGCTAGGAACCTACTATCTCTGACCTGAAAAATAATTGCAATATTGGGTGAGTTTGCGAACTCAGCGAGAAACCATCATCGATGGTTCACCCAACTCATGCATATACAAACAATTCATATAATATCACATATTAGCACATTCCGAATTATCCTATGCATTATCAAATTACACATATAAGGCGTATCGCCTTTCACACAATTCATATTTAATCATTCATATGCAGAATGCACATGTGACACTTTTCATTTTATTACGGTGTTGTGACCGTGCGCTTGAGCTCATTAACAGTGAGCCTATGACTCTGAATTACATTGGGCTTGAAGCCCTGATATGTTGAGCCTGTGGCCCTAAAATTACGTTGGACGCAAGGTCCTGATGCGTTGAGCTTAAAGCTCTGAAACATGGTGGCTGCACCGGTCACAACTGTCATTATCTGATTATGCCTTTATGCATGAATGCACATGTCTCAGTGTATAATGATTTTTGTCACAACATGATACCGTATATTCAATTTCACCTTAAAACCAATTCAATTTCACTATGCACAAATAACACTTCTATATCAAATTCCAGATATTTCGGACACCTATGGTCCGAAGGCAATCAAAAACAAACACACAAATCCTTCCTTAACTCCACATGTCATAAGTGCATAAAATGTAACACATAAAGGTTGAGAAACCAACTAGGTTACTCACCTTTAACTTCCGAGCTACTATCGGAAAGTCTCACCTACGTCAGAAGATCGACGCTCCACTTGAGCCTCTATAACAATCAGGATAAACCAACATTACTAATTGCATAATTTAAAATATTCAATAATGCACATGCAACAAATGCGATGAGTACTATACATGTTATGACATTCCCGATTCTATACCCGAATCTTTCCAATTCAATTTTCTTTTCCTCTAAAAGAGAGCAATTCCTAATACCATAATTCAATTGACTAAGTTCTGAAATTTCTAAAGTCATACTCCAATCACAAATCACATTCCCTAATAAATCGCCATCCGATTTCGTGATCCATCGAATTCAATTCCGAGTTTCCCTCTTATCAATTCACAATTCTTAAATCTCTAAATTTCAATCACTCAAGAACTAATTCAATAAGAATTTAACCTCACAATCATTCATTAAAACAAACAACTTCAATTTCAGGAAACAGGTGCCCTCGCCGCGGCGCAAGGTCGGTCGCCGCGGCGAGACTACGTCGCCTACGTCGCGGCGTACACGTAACTTTCGTCGCGGCGTAGAATTACACGCTCGTCGCGACGTGCAAGAAGGGAATGGCTCGCCGTGGCGTGTTCATCACACGTCGCGACGTGCAAACCTAGAAACACGTCCGAAACCCAGAATTTCCCAGATCTGCAGATTTCTAATTCATCCAACTCTTTACAAAACACTTCCAAACAACTCCAAATACTCTAATCTACTAACTCCTAAACTCAATTCCATCTAAAATCAATTATCCTTTAAATACCCAAATCAAAACAATATAACTCAAAATTATCCTATCATCCGAAAACTCATATATCTCTCAACAATCATGTACTCAAATTAATCATCAAATCAAACCATCTAAAACATAAAGGAGTAAGAACTTACTTGATTAATCCTTGCAAAGCTTCAAAACACTCAAGAAATTCCAATCTCCAAGCTTAGGCTCACCCACGGTTATCTCCCATTTCTCCACCAAATATCCTCTTTTCCAATAACAAGCTTAAAGCTAAGATTAAAGGTGACAAATGGAGCAAGTAGCAAGAAAGAAATGAAGGGAAGCAAACAAGGTGGAGAACACGATGGAGGAGAAGAAAAAATGCAAAGAGGAAATCAATTTCTTTCAAAAGGGAGCAAGTGTCGAGGAAAGTAATTTCAAAAGGTTAGGGTTTTATACTAAAGGCTTAAGGCATGTTTGGCAAATCAATTGCCACATGCCCACTTTTTAGGGTCTAAAAATCCAATTCTTATTCTAAATTTCTCCCAATTTTGCAATGGCTATAAATAATAAATCCTAAAATCATAACTCAAATTTTCTCGTGCCAATTGCCAATTAATTTCGGAACTGAAATCCAATTTATCAGTCATTAAGTCATTTTTCCGATCCGGACCCAAAACTCTAAAAATCCCAAAAAAAATCCTAAAAATCTTCAAAAATATGAAACTCATGATCATACTCTCCAATTTCAATTTTTAAACCCCTAAAATGTAATTTTCACTCCAATTTTATATTCAAAATATGATCTATACAATTATCACCCAAATTTCCAAATTACACAAATATACTGGGGATATGTCATACATGCTTGTACACTCATATGCTTGTGCAGTAATAAACATTTATCAATAATTATAGAGGTTATAATGCATGTGCAATTCAAAATATGCATACACTCAATCCTAACCCATCCGAATTACCAATATGCCCATCACATCGGTAACAGGATGTTACATTACCAATCACTAGTCTAGCATACTCCTTCATTACTAACTATTTTTACCCATCTTTTGGTTATTAACTTGATCTTCACATTTGGGTTCCTCGCGATCATCTTCAAAGTGCCCTTAAGGTCTTTGTATTCGATGTATGTTATTAACAAAAGGGACAGTTCCACTATCTAGAGATCTCCTTCCTATCATAAATTAAATGAGTTTCACTTCCTAGAGATCTCCTTCCTAGCAGGGACTAACTAAGGGAATGCTAAATCAATAAAAAAATTGAACAAACAAATCAACGAAACAACACAATAAAATAGTATGTATGAACAAATAAAAACAACCAAAATTAATTTAAGTCTAAACATTAAACACCTTCCCTGAAAATGACGCTAAAAACTTGTTTTACCTAAAATAAGTTCTAAAAATACCTAGGTTATCCTACTCGCAAGTATACGAGGTAGTTGTAGTTGATTACCTAGGGCCATCTCCCATGGAGGTGAAATTGGTTCACTTAAATTAATCTTGAACAAAAATAAGAATAGTTGCAATCCTAAACATTCTTTCCCGATTTGTTGAGTGAAGGCTTTAAAGAAAATCAAAAAATTAAATTGAAAAGTAAACTGATTTAATTGGAAGTGAAAACTGTTTGATAAATCAATAAGGGAAACTCTTGAGAATTAATTTCACTAATTTAATCTCCTATACATGATTAAGAGAAAATGATTGAATAATTGTCTTAATAAAATCAACAATTGGGTTCTAAAATCAACTCAAATAACAACCTAATCTAACTTTCATATTCGACAAGTTATGATGCAAATTAATTATTAAACCCAACTAATAATTACCACTTAAGTTAAAATATTCGTAATTCTCAACCTAAGTGTTTATAGTTTCTCATTCTATATTAAACTTCTTCTCTCGATGCTTCATTTAATATCAAAATGACGCAAAGTTTGGTCATGCTTTTACATCCATTTAATTTAGAAACTATGGAAAACATATGACAACAACATAGTCTCTCAATCATGCATATTTGAATAAAATAACTACATTAATCCTTAAGAAAAAAGAAAGATAAGCCCATCATGGAAATAACATGATTCATCATCTTCATATACTTCAATCCCATCTTTACAAGTATAAGAGAAATATTAAAGTAATAAATTAAGTAGATTATCGAAATGAAATATCAACAACTAACAAAGTATGAGTTTATCAACTAACATAATAGTAAGTTCAGTAAAATAGCAGGGAAATAATGCAACAAATGTAATAGAATGAGCAAATAAGTGTTCGGATGAGGGAGTTGCAGTGATCTCCTACCACTCTCAAGCTCTTTGCATTGGCTCTCGCCTTCTACTTCTACTTAGGTCTTACCCAGATGATCGAAGGCTCATACTACTTCCACCTCTTTGCTATTTTTCTTATTTTGCTCACTCGAATACTCTTTGTTCTCTCCTTTCTTATCTACCTTCTTTTTCTCTATTTGTTTTGTGCCCTGGAATGTCCTACATGAGTTTTTGTGTGAAATGTGTAGAATGATATAATGAGCCACCACCCCCCTCTCTTCTTTCTATTTGTAGTCTCATTTTAGGTCTAAGTTTTCGAGCCTTCAACCTGCAGATGCCACATAATAATTAGAAGAATTAAAGGAAAAACATGTCATATGGGTAACTTTGTTTGCCACCACAATAAGGGCTAGTCACCACCGTGATTAATTTAGTCACGATGGTGATATAGCTTAATCATGGTAGTGAAACCTTAATCACCATTTTATTTTTTGATGTAAAATTTATGTTACCTTTCCTACAAAATTCACAAAACATTCCCTTCAACCTTCATGCAACATTCACAATCATTTTCACTCAATTCATCTCACGTTTGGATAAAAAATGTAAGAATTTGTAATTAAAATCAAGATATAAATATAAGAAAAATCAATAAAAATTTCACATAACAATACGCCCATGATTGGTTCACGATTGGTTTACCAATAGTTCTACAAAACAAATACTACGAATGAAACAAAATTAAGAAAAAAGCATTAGAAACTATGATGTACAGGTACAAAAAAACTAAAATGGTGAATCATGAGACAAAAAATTTTAAAATGAGACAACTATTTAGTTTTAGAAAATATCACTCCCTAAATATATGGCATGACACATATATTTTGAATTTTATCATCTACCAATTTGGTTAAAAATTTGAAAAAAAATGACTAAAATGTGCATTTTCCAATTCAATAAAATATAAAATTTTAAGAATATTAAATTGTAAAAAATTTAAGATAAGTTTAATCTCGAATTAAAAAATTTAAAATCATAAAAATTAAAGATAAGTAAAATTAACTATGACGTGAGCATATGACGTGGATTTCACCGTCCTCTCGCCTCCGTACTTAAGTCACGTGTCACATAGAATTGAAGGATGGACCAGTAACAATGAAAGACTGTCATGAACAACGAAAGCGATCGCTAGTGGGATTCCTAAATCTTGCCGATCACCTTCATAAATATATTGTTCTATATGCTCACTACCAACTTTAACATACACGATCGGTGATTAATTAATATCTCCCTCTCCTCTACCCCTTCACATAATTGCATAGGTTATGGCCTCACTGCATTCGTCGGGAATATTCAAAACACCTCATCCTTTTCTTTTGTCCATTTATTTGTTCTCCATTTTCGGGCTTCCAATATCTGGAAATCACTTCCATGGAAGCTACGTCCAAGAGCTCGAACCTGCTAGCTGGTCTCTCTGAAAAAGTAAACGTGGCGTGATATTGTTCCGGCTCATCTTCTGATATTGAAGATCTGTAGCAAAATCCAGTTAAATCTTGAAGACGAGCCGAATCAATATCACTCTTGTATGCTTCTTTCTGTATCCATCTTCTTGACCACATGCTACTTCAGGCTACTGTGAGTTGTGAATTGTATACGACAAAAAGGGATTACAGCTTTCTGGCTTTTGAGCGTTGGCTAGGTGCACTCTACAGTAAATTTTTCCATTCTTTTTCTTGGAAATTACACTTTTTCATTCTTGTTTATCACCATTATGTTTTTCGTCTTTTCTCAGTCTTCAGCTGTTGAGAGTCGAAGAGTTGATTCTGAATGTTATTAGAACCTGTTTTCTTCGTTTTACATCGTCCATGTACTGGGAAAATAATTTGAAGTCATTTCCTTATGTCATGATATGTCCAGGATAGTATCTGCCTTTCCAAGTTTTGAGCTTTTGATTTGTTCTTATGGTTTTGAAATCTGAAATCCTCCTTTGTAATTTTCTTCTCACACAATATGATCATCTTCTCAACTCTTTCAATTCTTTGTTCAAACTGAAAACTTTCATTTTGTTGTTGACTTGTTGGTCTTAACTTCCTTATAAATCCGACTTCTTGGTTGTGCATGCAAAAACGATATTCTGGAACCCATCAACTTTTCAGGCATCACTAGGCGCAGTTAAAATATTTTGCATATTAAAGAGTTCCACGCGCTATTAATACAGGGAAAAAGCTCGTGCTTTCAGTTCTAATGTGATCAAAAGGTCTCCCTCTACTGAAATCTTGAAGATCCAGAGACTCGTTTTGAGGTCAACTCTCAAAACTTAGTTTCTTTGAATGGTTCACACTATTCTGCCCAATTGTAACTTGCTTTGACAGAGTCTCGAACTTGCTTTTTCATGGAATATATGTCTACATAGATGGAAGTGGATGGATTTTTATATTCTGGCATTTTCAATACGTTTACTGCACATGATTGAACCAATATTCTAGAAGATAATTGTAATATAATTATGTTATTTTCTTTTAGTTTTAAAATAGTATAATTGAAAAAAGAAATACACTTGTACCTAACAGCCTACCATATTTAACTTGGAAAAAAGAAACGGCCCATTACATGCTTAACCAACCAACACAAGAGTTGTGTCTATAAAAGATTAAATTATTGATTGACCTACTTTGTGATACTCAAAATTATAACAAACCTTAAGTACATAACATAGTTGTAGCTACTATTAACAAGTACAAGTCAATTCTACGAGGATAGTGAATACTAGTAGTTATTATTATTCTATTATCTAACCTGAGATTTGATTTGTGGTTTTTAAATTAAAGAAACTAAAATAAAGCAAATAAAATAAACAAGTAGCACGATTAAAGCAACAAATTGGTGAATCACTAAATTAATCACCGATAACAAATAATTAATATCTAGGCTTCGAATTCCCATAAACCATTAACCGATTAATTTTTTGTCATGCAATTATGTTGTTGATTAATTAGACCGTAAAGACTCCTAAGATATACTAGTAGTTGACCTTAAGTCTACTAACAACTAATCTTATGGTTTCTAACTAAATTACTCAGGTTAAATTTTATAGGATTGCGTTATCGTATTACGAATCCCTCTATTAAGTTTGATCCTAATTAAGAAGATTTATGTCATCTTATCTCTAGCGTTGTAATCAAATGTTTCCAATTATCATAGATCTATTCAAACCTAATGTTTCTCAATCGCTACTTATAAAATCAAATTAGGGTCTAATTAATCAGATTGGTAGACAATAATAAAACCGATAATTTGATTGCAACAATCAAACAACTCGATTGCATTAACAAAATAATTACACATGTTTCGGTATCAAATATGGTTCATCTAGCCTAAATATTAACAAAAAAATTAGTTACACATCGACAAACACAAAATCAGATGCACATATACAGAAAGTTGAATTGAAAGCAACATAATCATAATTCTAAATCTGCTCTAAAGGATCTATCGATAAAAACTCCATGTCTCCAACTCCTCAAGCTCTAAACCACCTGTGCACTCTTCAGAACAATGGTTATCGCTTCCCTCCTTCAATTTCCTTCAAAATGTCTTTTTTTTAATAATTTTCAGGTTATGCACGGTTTGATGCAGATCGTGCATAATCAAAATTCTCCAGAGATCGCAAAAGTGCATGACCACAAGAAAGTGAACAACTATATGCAAGCTTGTGCATCCCTTCAGATTGCTGAATTTTCGTTTTACACTATATTTTCAACCAAATTCTTCTCCTTTAAGTCCTTGAAGGAAATTGTCATCTGTATATACACTTGAGACAAATTAGGTACCAAATGTATACAAATTATATAAAATATCAAGAAAAATACATCAAATTTGGATGTAAAAGTATAGTCAATTATGCATCTACCAAATATCTATATACTTAAGTTTTCTCTTATCCTCAAGCAAACTATTAAAGAAATTATAAATTTTACAACATCAATTCATCGTCAATTTCAACCTGTTTATTTATACTATACATCGTTATATCCTATTGATTTCAAATTAACGTACAATCAAAATCAAGTTGTCCTAGAATTAATTTTTTAAGTGATATTAATAATAATCACAACAAAAGTTGCATTGAAATCAAAAGCATATCTCTTTACACCTTCACCAAGATTTCAATCAATGTACTCAAATGTTTAGGGTGAAAAGCATCTAAACTCTCAATCAATACATAACAGAATTCTTGCCATCGGCTTGCAATAAAATCACATCTCCACCACTTAATGTACAAACTAGAAACAAAAATAAAATGTTCTTTGTGTAGGTTGTAATGGGGCTTAGTTAGGGTATGATTGGGTTAATAAAAAGGGGTTAAATTGAAAGAAATTTACTCAAAGAAATATTACAAGACTTGTTTACAAAACGCATACATCCTTTCATCATAAATAGACTGGTACCACATATTTTTATTTATTTTTTGCTGCAACTTCACAATCAACCTTATTCAGTACCACAATTCAACATATATTGGAACTTTTCACACGTTTCAAGTCTCAAAAAGTAAATAAAGTAAATAGCCTTTAAGTTTCCAAACAATAGAAAAGTCTCCAAAAAAAAAAAGGATAAAGGTTAATAGAGGGGTTTAGTCAACAAAAAAGCTAAGGCTCAACTTGGTTATTCTTAGAGGTCAATTTGAAGGTATGGTAATTTTTAAAGAAATAGGTTACAGTAAATTAGTGAATCTAAGTATGTTTATCATATTAATGCTTCTAATTTAACAAATATGGTCCCGATATGTATAATAAAAGCAAGTTCTAGAGTTATCCTACTATACAAGACATCACACACATAAAAGAATAACAAAAGCTTTAAAATTTTTGAAAAATTCACTCTTAAGCTCAAAAACTCATGAAAAAGGGTATATGTGTGTAAATAATATGCAAATTTTATTTAACTTGAAAATGTCAATGATTACGAACAAAGTGGCTTAGAAAACTAATTTTATTCTAACCATACTCTTTTTGCACACCAATTTAAGTTACTATTCAATAATGACATATAGTATTCATGGACAGATTCAACCAATTTAAGATATTAGTTAATAAAATTTATGATCAGGATTATAGTAAACTTGAAAAAATTTGTTTAAAATTTAGTAAACCCGTCCCCACACTTAAAATTGGACATTGCCCTCAATGTACATAATATAAGTAGATATGTAAGAGAGAGGGTGGTTTAATACTTTTCTGATTGTGACAATTTTTGAATTTGATCTATCCAGTGTTAACTTATCCAATCTAATGAAATCTCAAGCCTGCTTATCTGCTCTACAAGTTTTGCTTGCTATCTCTCCAACCAAGCTATAGTCCGTTGGTTAGGATGAATCTCCTCTAGTGCTTGTCCTCCC
>JANPWT010000007.1:5758607-5769056 GCA_024678245.1 Erythroxylum densum
GTGGGTCCATTCTTACTTCTTTCGTATCCATTCTCTCTAAAATATGAGCCTATCTTGTTTTACCATGCTTGTGGAGCTTCTTTAAGTCTGTAAAGTGCTTTCTTCATATTGTACACTTTATTTTATGCTCCTTTTACCATAAAACCATCTAGTTGGTTGACATACACTTCTTCTTTCAAATCTACATTGAGGAATGTAGATTTTACGTCAAATTGATAAACTTTTCTATTGAATTGTGCTGCTACTGGTAGTACAGTCCTCACTGTTTCGAAGCAAGCAACAATGAAAAGGTTTCTTCAAAATCGACTCCTTCTTGTTGTGAATAACCTTTGGCGACCAATCTACCTTTATATTTTTGCACATTGCCATCTGGATGACACTTTGTTCTAAACACCCACTTCAAACCAATGACATTCTTCTCTTTTGGACATTCTATCAAATCCCATGTTCTATTTTTATTTATTGAAGCAAGCTCTTCTTCTATTGCATTTCTCCATTCCGTTTTTTTTTGTTGCGTCTTGAAAATAGGATGGATCTACACTAAATAAAGCAACAGTGCAAGTTCCAAAAATTTTTGTAAGTGATTTGAACCTTCGTGGAGGTGTTTCATTTGAATCTTCTTAGTCAGGCATAACTTGAGTTGGAGTGCTACTGTTGCTACCACTTGTGTTGTTGTTATTAGAAGAACTTGAGTTCATATTCAATGATTGACTTTCTGTTGTATTTTCACTCAATTTTGCTACCAAATTGCTATCAACTTCCCACTTCCAGAAAGAGTCTTCATAAAACTCTACATTTCTTCTTATTATAACATTTCCAGTGATGGGATTATACAAACAAAAAGCTTTAGATTGTGAGAAATAACTAATAAATATACACTTTTAAGATTTCTTGTCAAGTTTCTAAAGGTGTTGAGAACTTATCAATGCATATGCAATTGAACCAAAAATTCTTAAACGATTCTCCATTGGTTTTCTAACCCTCCAGGCTTCAAATGGTGTTTGATTCCTAACAACTTTTGTTGGAGAAATTTTTAGTAAGTAGACTACAGTTTTGACTTTACTAGCCCATAATTAATTTGGAAGATGTCGACTCTTCAACATGCTTTTGGCCATCTCTACAACTATTTGATTCTTCATCTCTGCAATCCCGTTTTGCTCAGGAGTATAAGGTGTTGTTAATTCCCAGTGAATTCCATTAGTTTCACAAAATTGATTAAATTCATGGGATAAAAATTCTCTACCTCTATCTATACGAAGCACCTTTATCTTATTACCACTCTAATTTTCTACCAAAGCTTTGAATATTTTGAAGTTTTTTAGAGCTTCTGATTTGAACTTCAAAAAGTACACCTAACTCATTCTGCCGTAGTCATCCGTGAAAAGCAGAAAATATTGACTCCTACCAAACAATTTCGTATGCATTGTACCACACAAATTTGCATGTATAAGTTCAAGACTATTAGATGCTCTCCAGGATTTACCTATTGGAAAAATTATTTTGTGTTGTTTACCATAAATACAGCCTTCACAAATATCATTAGTAAACTCCGATTTTGGCAAACCATTCACCATTTCACTTTGACTCAACAATTTTAACCCTGATATGTTCAAATGCCCATATCACAAATGCCATAATAGAGATTCTGCATCATGTTTTTTACTGGCAACAAAATCATGCTCAATACTTGAAATTGCAAGAGGAAATATCCGATTTACAGTTTTTTTAACATGTGCTAAGATATGACTAGTTTTTTTACAAGTAATAGCACACATCTCGTTATCAAACAAAACAGAGAAACCACTATCCATCAACTGACCAACGCTCAGCAAATTATGTGCCAAACTAGGAGCAAACAGAACATTTTGTATAAGTTTTGTCATACCTTGACTGGTGTTAATGGCAACAGTACCTCTACCCTCAACCTGAATTTGCCTGCTATCTCTAAGCCAAATATGTTTTTTGTTGGTTTCATCCAGCTCTTTGAAGACTGATTTGTTCCCAGTCATGTGATCGGAACAACTGTTGTCTACAAACCATACATCGGAATCCATAGTAATTGCTTCAGATTGCACCATAAAAAGCATGCTCTCACCTTCTTCATTTGCAAAACTGGCTTGAGGGTTGTTTTGCCAACAATTAGATGAAATATGGACAAATTGGTGACATTGGTAACATTGAACTTCATTTCTTCCTCTAAATCGACATCTACCTCTGCCTCTTCCGTGTTGACCTCTACCTCGAAAATTTCCTCTACCATATCTCGATGTACCTTCTTGAAATGGTTGATCATTTAGTGCTCTTGTATCATCCTGTGCTTGAAAATCCTTTTCTTCGATATTCTCGGATGATCTGTTAATTCTTGTTTCATGTGCTTGCAAAGAACCCATTAGTTCATCAAGTGAAAATATAGATAAATCTTTCGACTCCTCAATCGCAGCAACAACATGATCAAATTTAGGAGGTAAACTCCTTAATACTTTTGCAATAATTGTTTTGTCACTTGTCATCTCACCATACGATCTCATTTTATTCATAATTTCAATTAATCTAGACAAGTACTCTTGTATTGATTTATTAGTTTTCATAACCAGTGTCTCAAAGTCTCTGCGGAGAATTTGCAGTTTAACAGTAATTACCTTGAGTGAGCCATGAAATTCCGTTTTTAATGTATCCCATGCCTGTTTAGATGTTTTTGCTGAAGCTATTCGAGAAAAGATTGTGTCATGCATTGCTTGTTGAATGAAATACAAGGTTTTGGCATCCTTCTTCTTAGTCTCTCGCAACTGTTCTCGCTCCCGTTCATCTCGTATCTGTCCATCTTCTTCTTCATCATCTGGATCTATCAAGTCTACAAATCCATGTTCAACTACGTCCCAAAGCTCCTACGATTTAAACAACGTTTTCATTTTAATACTCCAAAACTCATACTTTTCTCCATTAAAGATGGGTATGAGTGGAGATGAAGAAGACCCAATCACAGAAGTTGTCAATGCCAGAGTTGTTGTACTTATACTCTGTGTTTCACTCTCACTTTATGTTTCCCCAACAGATGTATTTCACTCTCACTCTCACTTTGTGTTTCCCAAAATCAACCTACTCTGATACCACAATGTTGACAAAGAAAAGATAGAAAATAGAGTAGCAAATAAGAAAAACCGAGTGAAAAATGCAAACAAAGCATATGACACAGATATGCAACCGAGATATGTTTATTCAACTCATAAACAATGCCTTTTATAGGCTACAGACTTAACAAACTTAACGCAATATTCTCTTTGTACCAGTCTCTCCTTTTGACTCTGTCTTCACAAACAAATCTGGACTCTATCCATCTAAATCATGACTTATTTAACTCAAAGGAAAAGACTAATTTAACCTTACTAAATACAAGATATTTGAATCACTTTCTAACAGTTTCACCCTTCACGAAAGGATGCAGAGGTGGCAAATCCCTACCATAGACGATCTTGAAAGGTGTTGTACTAGTGGAAACATGAAAACTAGTGTTGTATGAATATTCTGCCTAGCGTAAAAAAGAATTTCATTTCTTTGGTTTTTCATGTGCAAAGCACCATAAGTAAACTTCCAAACACATGCTAACCATCTTCGTTTAACCATCTGTTTAAGGATGATAGGAAGTGGTCATTCTTAACTTGGTTTGGCTAAGGCAAAATAATTTCTTCCAAAAAGAGCCTAAGAAAATGGGACCTCGATATGAATTTATCAAACGAGGTAGGCCATGCAAGCATACAACTTCTTTACAAAAGACTCCAGCCACTTTTTTTGTCGTAAATGGACGGGAGAGAGTAAAAAATGGCCATGCTTACTCAAGCGATCAACCACTACTAGAATAGTGTCAACCCCATTAGACTTGGACAAGCCAACTATGAAATTCATTGAGATATCTTCTTAAATCCTCTCCAAAATAGGCAAAGGCTGCAATAAACCTGCTGGCAAATCAAACATTGTTGAACATGAAGTTTGATATCTCTCTTCATATGAGGTCAATAGAACTTATTTGAGAGCCTCTTTAATGTCTTCAAATAACCTCCATGACCACTAGGAGGAGTCTTATATGCCTCAATTGACAAAGTAGCCCTTAAGTAAGAAATTGAAGGAATAACCAACTTGCCTTTATAAAAGAGTTATTAGCTCACCACTAAAAATTAAAGTGTGAAGATGAATCTTTTTACAGGTCAGTTATGAGACTCTCAGTCTAATTATCTTACAGATAAGCTTCCTGTAAACCTAAATAATCCAAAGGCACGGACATAATTAAATTAAAAAAATCAACTTACTATGGTTTTCGAGAGAATGCATCAGCTGCAACATTGTCCTTCATGGCCTTGTATAATATAGTGAAATCAAATGGTAGCAACTTTAGAATAAGCCGTTGTTAAGAGTCTGTAGAAGTTTATTGCTCAAGCAAGTGTTTAAGACTATTGTGATCAGTCGTAACATAAAAATGTCTGCCAAGTAAGTAATGTTTCCACTCTTAGACAACAAAAACCAAGCCAACAATTCCCGTTCATAGGTTGACTTATATCGGTTGCAATTAGATAATCCTTTGCTGAAATAAGCTATAGGATGATTCTGTTGCATCAATACAACACCAACCCCTTCCATAGAGGCATCACATTCAATAGTAAAGGATAAACATTTTTTGGGTAACTTTAGAATTGATACCGTAGTTAGTGCTTCTTTAAGCTTCTGAAAGGCAACTTCAACATGATCATTCCAACAAAAGGCATCTTTCTTAATGAGATCAGTGAGTGGCTTGGCAATAACACCATAATTCTGTATAAATCTCCAATAGTACCCTGTGAGACCAAGAAATCCTTAGAGCTCCTTACTAGTTATGGGAGAGGGTCATTGTTTCACGTTATCAATTTTCTCATGATCAACACTCATTCCTTCATTAGATACTATGTGTCCCAAAAAATTCACTTATTATAGAACAAATAAACATTTTTTTGCATTTGTAAAAAACGTATAAGTGCGTAGTAATTTAAAAACCAACTCTAAGTGAAATTTATGAAGATGAAGAGAGGGACTATAGACAAGGATATCATCAAAGAAAACTAAAACAAAACGCCTTCAATAAGAACGAAAAAGGTCATTCATTATCCTTTGAAAGGTCGAGGGTGCATTAGTGAGGCCAAAGGGCATCACAATAAATTTATAATGACCAGAATGAGTTCAGAAGGCTTTTTTGTGAACATTTTCAATTGCACTCGATTTTGATGATAACTAGAGCGGAGATCAATCTTTGAAAAATAAGCGACATCATTCAACTAATCAAGTAACTCATCCACATTAGGTATAGTATACTTATTGGGCACTGTAATGTGATCTCTCTGTAGTCAATGCCCATCTGTCATAAACCATCTTTTTTCTTTACCAAAAGAATCGAATTTACAAACGGACTCGAACTTAGCCTTATGAAGCCTTTGGACAAGAAGTCAGCCACTTGTTTCTCAATCTCATTCTTTTGATAATAAGGGTACCTATAAGGTCAAATGTTAGGAGGCTGTGCATTATGATGAAACACAATAGCATGAGAGTGAGAGTGAGAGCGTAAGGGAAGGAGTGATGTAGGCTTTGTAAATAAATCTGAAAATTCCTGTAAGAGGCTTTGTACATCAGTGCGAGCTAGCTAAGGCATCTCTGGACTCGTCTTGTTTGGCTAAACTTTTAAACTCTGTTGGAGATGAAGAATCACGAGCAACTCCTTTGAGTTTATACCTCTTTCCACTTGTTTCTCAATCTCATCCTTTTGATAATAAGGGTACCTATAAGGTCAAATGTTGGGAGGTTGTGCATTGTGATGAAACACATAGCATGGGAGTGAGAGTGGGAGCATAAGGGAATGAGTGATGTAGGCTTTGCAAATAGATATCAAAATTCCTGTAAGAGGCTTTGTACATCAGTGAGCGAGCTAGCTAAGGCATCTCTAGACTCATCTTGTTTAGCTAAACTTTTAAACTCCTTTGGAGATGAAGAATCACAAGTAACTCCTTTAAGTTTATACCTCTTTCCATTAACCCAAAAAATCATAAACATTTGTTGCAAATTAGCTTGCACTATATTCAAAGAAGATAGCCATTGAATACCCAAAACCAAACCATATCTGATCCAACAATGGCAAAAGGATAAAAGTGACCAATAATCTTTAAATCTTTTACCTGGATGTGCAGTTGCTTACAAATCTTGTTGCATTATATGATACTATCATTACCAATATGAACACCAAAAAGGGGTATAGATTGAGTGGGTAGCTGTAATATAAAGATAAGAGACTTAGATATAAAATTATGAGTAGAGCCACTGTCAACTAGAATTAACACTTCCCTCTGTTTCAACGTTCCCTTCAACTTCATAGTCGCTCCCAACTTTTGACCAAAAAATGCATGGAAAGAAATTTTAGCATGCATCTCTGAATCAATTTTGTCTTCTGCATAAGATTCAATCTGGTTATGGGCTGCTCTTCTTCGATTATTTTCATAATTTTAAGTGACCCAAACTTGCATCGTGACCAAGCTAAAACTTCTTGTTGCATCGATAATAGAGAACGAGTTGGTTGACTCGCTAGGTTTAAGCCCACGCCCAATTTGATTTTTAGCCTCATATTTGATGGCCAAACTCATCGCTTTGTAAATTGTTTGTTGCTTCTATATTCGTACATCCACCTTCAACTCCTGTTTCAACATTTAATAAAACATCTAAAAGACAATGTTCAGGCCAATTCTTAACCCTAGCTACCCTTTTAGCAAAGTCCTGCCTATACTCTTATGTCGTTCCTGTTTGCTTGATGCCGCAAAAACACTCATCTTGATTTTCAAACTCTAATGGACCATAATGCTCTTGTAACACCTTAATGAGTTCCTCCCAATAAAGAAGAGTTCGCTCAATGTTAACCCATGCAAAAAGGTCGAGCGCATCACCCTCCAAATATATGGCAACAATGTCCGCCTTCATCTCGTTTAGTGTTTGATAGTAGCGAAAGTACTTTTCAGCTTTTAGAATCCACCTTTTGGATCACCTCTTTTGAACTTGGAAAATTCGATCTTCTTATTTGGACACTTTGATGGATTTTTGAGCCACCAAGGCAAGTCATATTCATCTAAACTTCGAACTACTACTTTGTCTTTCTCTCATTTATTATGACTTGGTATAAGTTGGGGATTGCTGTCGAAAGAAGCCTTAAGAGAAGCCTTGTTAGTGTTGAGTGTGCCTAACTGAGGAGCCAAGTCAGAGATTGCTGGATAAAAGCTTCAGGCAAGGCTGGATTTGGATGTTGTAGATTGGGCACATTGGAAAAACATGGGTTTTGTGGATTAGGCATATTGGAAGAATGTGTAGAAACCATCTTGTCAACTTGGCTCTGATACTAAATGAATAGAGGGTTAAAAGAAAAAGGTCAATAATAGGAAACATCTAGTGATTTTCTAAGCGCAAAGATCTCACTCGAAGAAGAATTCATAGCCAAGGGAGAATCTCCAAGGATAAAATACTTGAATTGATTTCTAATCATTACTACATACTACCCATAGCTATTTATAGGTCCCTAAAAACAAGTCAACATACTCTAAAATCTAGGAGCAATAGATCTGGATTTATCACAAATAATCAGTATCAAATCACAACTCACTAAGCCCCTACTTAATAGGAACTCATGAAACTAATAGAACTCTAGTCTTAGAATACTAGAGATTTACCGTTTTATTGAATTATATCCGTAATGTATATATCATTACAATAAAGAAGTATAGTATTTTTCACTATCCAGAGCTGAATGCTCCTCATAAGGTTTGTTATCCTTCTGTCACAAGTTCTTTCTCTCTTTTTGCCTACCTCTCTCCTCTCCCTACATAAATCCCCCTCTCTCAGATTGATTTTGTTACGCCTAACTAATTTGCCACATCAACTATTAACTAACTTTCCCCTAGCCCACTATTCTTCTTATTGGAGTACACCTTCCATACCAAAAGTTTATTCTCTTTGCTATTATCCCTCCCATTGTCTAGATTACTATCTCCCTTATAGACCCTATCATTGCTCCCTCCTGGAAGAGTAGTGTTGTCCTTAAGGATGAAGTGAAGAAATTGGCTACAAATCACATATTCATCCTCCCACGTAGCTTGTTCCATTGTTTGGCCCTTCCATTTAACCAACCATTACTGTGTTGAATCCTCCAGTGTAGTTACAGTCCTGCTGGCTAGAACACTTTCGGGTTCCACCACATCTTCCAATTCGAATTCCAATCCTTCAAGCAAAGAGGTCTCCACCGAATAAGTACCCACTGCCTTCTTAAGTTGCAAAAGTGAGCTTTAGATTGAGTTTATAAATGACTGCTCCCAAATTTTCCAGAATTTAAAAGGGACCAAAGTACCTTGCTGCTAGTTTTTGATTGATGCACCTGCCCACCGTGAGTTATCTATGAGGGTGTAGTTTTAGGAAAACCCACTTCCCTACTTGAAAAGATTGAGGAATTCTTTTCTTTTCTTTTTTGGCATGCCTCTTCATATTTGCTCCTGTGCCTTATGTAGACTATATTTCAGTGGATTTAAGGTTTCATCCCTATCCAGTAATTCTCTAACCATTACCCAACTCTAGTCTCACCTTATAAATATTGCACTAGTGTGGGTGGTTTCCTCCCATACACCACCTTAAACGGTGTTGAACCCGTGGAGATAAGAAAAGTTGTATTATACCATAATTCTACCCATGAAATCCAATAGGACCAATGCTTAGGTTGTTCAGAAGCAAAACATCTCAAATGGTTTTCTAAGCACCTATGGAGAATCTCGGTTTGTCCATCCGTTTTCAGATGATAAGATGAACTCATTTTCAACATGGTACCTTGTAGGCGAAACAATTCCCTCCAAAAATGACTTACAAACAAAAGATCACGACCACTTACAATTGATAACGAAACTTCATATAGACGAACTATTTCTTTAACAAACACTTCAGCCACACTCTTAGCAATATACGGATGCTTTAATAGAATGAAATGACTATATTTAGATAGTCTATCCACCACGACCATCATTGCCTCGTATCCTTTAGATCTTGGAAATCCCGTTATGAAGTCCATTAAAATATCTTCTCAAATCTGATGACGGATTGGAAGGGGTTGCAGCAGACCCCTAGGAGATGTAGTAGCATATTTTTGCCGCTGGCATGTGTCGCAAGACCTGACGAAGTCTTGAATGGACTTCTTCATACTAATCTAGTAAAGATTACTAGCAATCAACCTATATGTGCGCATAAATCCTGAATGTCCTCTAATAGGAGAAAAATGATATTCTTTTAGGAGGATTGGACAAAAGGTGATGTAGCTAAGATAACTAACCTTCCCTTGTGTAAAAGAATCCCTTGATGCCAAGAAAAACTAGATCTGGAATTTGGATTCTGCTGCAGATCTCGTATAATATTACACAGTGTCGGATCATGTTGCACCTCCTGCTGAATTTGTTTGCCTTCCTCCCACAATGGGAATGAAACAATGGTCTTAAACTCCCCTTCTTCATAAACTCGTGATAAGGGATCAGCAGCCTTATTTTTTGGTCCCTGTTATACATGATTTCGAAGTGATAGCCCAAAAGTTTAGCCATCCAACACTGCTGATCTGTTGTCGTAATCCTTTGCTACAACAGATGACATAGACTTTTCTGGTCAGAATAAACCACAAATGGTCATCCAAGCAAGTAGTGACGCCAATGGTAGACTGCCAACACTAAAGCCATCAATTCTTTCTCATTGGCTAACTTAGATAGATTTCCTGCTGAAAATGCTTTACTGAAATATGCTATGGGTCTTCGATTTTGCATCAAGACAGCACCCACTCTTTTTCCCGAGGCATCACATTCAATGTAGCACCCCACTCACGACAAGGCCCGAACCCGACATCCACAGGGATATCCGAGCCCGTGACCCGCGAGGGTGGCGTACTAGGGCGATCACTTACTTTTTAAAACTCTTTATAACATTTTCTTTCTCATTTAAAACGGTCGAATGCGCAAAACAGTAATGATTCGGGCCCAACACTAATTTATTAATCAAATCAGTTTATATACATATAATCATTACCAAAACTGGCCCAATACAAATTCGATACCAAATTACGAAAATACTAGTTAGGTACAATCCAGTTTGACATTTAGGCAGACGCGAACTGATCCCGACCCTAGCCTCTGACTCCAGTGCAGCGGACATACTCCCGTTCGTCTAACGGGGTATTCTTCAATCCCTGAAAAACAGTTGCAATGTTGGGTGAGTTTGCGAACTCAGTGAGAAACCATCGTCGATGGTTCACTCAAATCATGCATTACGCGTAGCGCGTACAGCATAGCACAGTACTAAATAATTAACAGTATTTTATACTATTTACAGTAGACTATATAGTTTACAGTAGCCTGTAACAATGTACAGTGATAAACT
>JANPWT010000007.1:5794345-5811331 GCA_024678245.1 Erythroxylum densum
ATCATGTTCGTGTACGGCATTAAAAACAAAAATCACATGGCTGTGACAATTCGGTGTATTCACCAATGCAACTCCGACACGTCATACCAAATGACAATCTGGTATCAGGCGGCAACAACCCATACGTCCACGTAAGCATCGATGTCCAGCTAGGGCGTTTACCCATGTGAAACCTGAAGAACACTGCCTCTTCTTCCCGACTGGATGACCGCTATAAGTTTCAGTCCATCTCTCTCACAGCTCTCTATAATCAGCTCTACTATTTCTTCCTCTAATCATGGCCCACAACTCTAGCTTACTCTCTCTACTTTTCCTCTACCTCTTCGCGATCTCCTCCGCCAAAGTCTTCTTCGAAGAGTGTTTCGACGGTACGTTCGTCTTATCTCGTTGGGCGTTTTTTCTTCCTATTAACTTTCTGATTGTAAACGAATACTTAATCTCACTACACTTTAGATACTTTAAGTTTGAGATAGATTCTCGAATTTTTCTTTGAATCGTTTTTAATTCTCGTTATCTTTCTTCCCATAAAATTACATTTTCAAATTCGTACCTAATGCATATGCGTGTGTATTGATGAACGCACTGATAGACATTAAATGTGTAGCGGATCGTGTTTTTTTTTGTGTGGATCTGACAGTGCTTTAGATTCTCTCTTTTTTTTACTCGATCATCGGTGATTGAAAATGTGATTTTTGGTGAGTAGATCCGCGATTGATCGGATGAGTGGTGGACATGAATAGTCTGTTTAGTGTATGGATTTGATTTTCGATTTATCTACATTTCGACGCCGCTTGGATGCTCAAACTCATTCTTGATGCGTTTGTCCATCAGGTTCCTTAGTTGCCTTCTTTTAGCAATGGGGGTTTGGTAAATGTGCAATTATGTCAATTGACTATTTAGGCTGTGTTTTGTTAGTGCTTTCTGTTTAGAGAACCAAAAGTCATATTTTCAGTGTATAAAAGTATATTTTTTGTTTTTTAAAATTTTAGTTACTAGTAATCCATAAAAATTTAGAGGGTTACAATATCTAGTTTTGTGTAATATGATCTTGCTATTGCTTATGTTTTACGTGGGAGCATTAACATCTTCTAATTTAACTCCTTCCTGTCTGCTGTTGAAAATTTTAAGATGGATGGGAAAATAGGTGGGTAAAATCCGATTGGAAGAAAGAAGAAAATACGGCTGGGATTTGGAATCACACTTCTGGAAAATGGAACGGCGACCCAAATGACAAAGGTATCTATTCAAATACCCGCATAAAATTACACACTACTGATATTAATAATTTCTCTTAGTTTGATTGCGGGTTTGATAGGATGATGAGCACTTGTTAACTATTAAGGGTTCCTAATTACTGGTTTTATCATCATATACAGGTATACAGACAAGCGAAGATCATAGGTTCTATGCTATTTCAGCGGAGTTCCCAGCATTCAGCAACAAGGATAAGACTCTAGTCTTCCAATTCTCTGTCAAGCATGAACAAAAGCTTGATTGTGGTGGTGGCTACATGAAGTTGCTCAGTGGCGAAGTTGACCAGAAAAAATTTGGTGGTGATACACCCTACAGGTTGTGAAACAGTATAAGTATTTTAATTTTGATTAGTTATTTACTTCGACTGCATTTATTTTTATCTTTTGCCTAATTTCTAAAGTTGGTTCCATGTTTGGCTGCAGTATCATGTTTGGACCAGATATCTGTGGCTACAGCACTAAAAAGGTTCATGCTATTCTTACATACAATGGAACGAACCACTTGATCAAGAAGGAAGTTCCTTGTGAGACTGATCAACTCACTCATGTTTACACATTCATTATTCGTCCTGATGCTACATACAGCATCCTTGTTGACAATGTGGAGAAGAAATCTGGTAGTTTGTACACAGATTGGAATCTTCTTCCACCAAAGAAGATTAAGGATCCTGAGGCCAAGAAAGTAATTACCAACCCTGTTTTTATCTTCATGTTGTGTTGCCTTCTGGATAGGTATGCTGATCCAACTTTTTACTTGATGCAGCCTGATGACTGGGATGATAAGGAGTATATTCCTGACCCCGAGGATAAGAAACCAGAGGTACAATAGCTCCCTCTGCTTCAATTGACGTGCATTCTCGCAATTGTGGTTGAAGCATGATTCATTCTTCTATTTTTTTTTGGTTGTGTGAAATTTTGAAGGGTTATGATCAAATTCCAAAGGAGATTCCGGACACAGATGCAAAGAAGGTAGCTACTGACACTCCCTGTTCTGTTCATATAATGGGTATTAATCTAAAATACCAATATTTGCTGACAAAGATGTTTATATTTTAGCCTGAGGACTGGGATGATGAGGAAGATGGTGAATGGACCGCCCCAACAATTGCCAACCCTGAGTATAAGGGACCGTGGAAGCCAAAGGTTAGTGAAATAGGATAAAATTGAAGATTGTGATGTCAATTTCCGAACATATTCTTTTTACATTTTATTTCCTTGCAGAAAATTAAGAACCCTAATTACCAAGGCAAGTGGAAGGCACCAATGATTGACAATCCAGGTTTGCTCCAATATTTATTTTTATCCGTGCTGATACTCTTTCCTTTGACCTTTATGGCTTTTACTAATTTATGATTACTAGCAGATTTCAAGGATGATCCAGATCTCTATGTGTTCCCCAATCTGAAATATGTTGGAATTGAGTTGTGGCAGGTACTTATGTGTTGCCATATGTCCTTAATTATTGGTACCCATAATTTTGTTCCGAACTAATAAAGATCATTTTACAGGTGAAATCTGGAACCTTGTTTGACAATATCTTAGTTACCGATGAACCAGAGTATGCACTGAAGTTTGCTGAAGAAACTTGGGGAAAGAATAAGGATGTACGTCAGCATCTCCCTTCTTTCGATGTAACTTTCATAATGGGCCTTTTTTGGTACTTGTTTGAGATTGCTGAATAACTGCAGGCTGAGAAGGCAGCATTTGAGGAGGCAGAAAAGAAGAAAGAGGAGGTATTTTCATGCTCTTTACTTGTAAAACGTGTCAGCATGTTTTGAGGCTTTCTGACTATAACAGTGGCCTATCCTTAAGTGAAATGAGTTAGAGAGGGAAGAAATGGGTAGAAAGGAAGGTCTTTTTTAAACTATACTTGTCCTACTCCTTGTAATAGAATAGTAGCTTGGGTTCTTGGAAAGCTTTGTCTCATTATTGCATACAAACTTTCTCTGATACTTTTTGTCGCTTCATTTGAATGATGCTACACCCCTGTTTCAACGTTTCATCTCTTGATTGTGTCTTACAGGAATCAAAGGATGAACCTGCTGATACTGATGTAAGCCTACCCTGAAACTTATTTATGTGTTTAATGTTCTTGTTTCTGTCACTTTCTTTTCCCCAATTGCAATGTCATTTATTGAAGGGTGAGGATGAGGATGATGATGATGCTGAAGGCGATGACGACAAGGAAGCCAAATCCGAAGACAGCAGTGAATTACATGTAAGTTCTTTATTATTACTATAATCCGTATATAGTTTCACTTGTCCATATCGAAATGAAGATTATTTTCTTAAAAATTTTCAGGATGAGCTGTAGAAAGGATGTGAACCCCCTTCAAAGTAGTCTTGGGATGAGATGAGCATGTGGATCAAGTGTTCGTAAAGGTTTCTTTTACATTAGTGTTAGGAGTTTTCTTTAGGGTAAAAAATGATTGAGATGGCTGTGAGACAAAAACATCCAAAATAAATTCATCATCTTTGTTTGATTATCTCAAAAAAGAAAATTTCATTTTTGCTCTGTTTCTGCTATTCGATACTCATTTGGACTTTTCTGGACTACATACTACCTTAAGTTCTTTAAATTTCTAAATTTTGACTGAAAAGCAGGTTATGCTTACTGGTGTTTTTGCTTACTTCCGTGGTCTCAGGAATAAGTGCTACAGCTGAGCATCTTCTGGAACAGAATGCTTAAGCTTTTAGCCAAATTACGACTAACCTTTCTATGTTTAGGGTGAACATGCATTGCTTATTTGCTTAAATTGTATCTAGCTCTATTTAATTAACCATGATGCACAAACAAATTTGGTGTTGCTGCTTTTATTTGTATTTTTTTCCTGTTGAGCATTTTATAAACATCCCATCACTTTATGTACTAGCAGACTCTTATGAAGTGATGTTAGCATATTTCTCAATAGTGAAATGAACAGAATGAGACATTTTCCAACCATATGACCAAACTAATGATGTGATATTGCTGTCATCTTGTGCTGAATCCTTCAATGATTCTAGAAGAGTTTACTTGGCGTAGAAATGGGATCAGTATTAAGTCCCATCATTGAAATCTAGAAAATAATAATGCCCTTGAAAATAATGATGGAAACAAGAAGTTGAAATGCAGGACGGACTGCAAATGTGGGAGCTGATACCTTGTTTACATTAAGAAAGCTTTTAGATGACTATACCGAACAGAAACAAAAGAAACAAGTTAGAGTGGAACCTTGTGAAATAGAGTTACCTATCCCTTTGGCTAATTCCTTGTCAAGTTTGAACATGTATATTGGAGAAATGATATCCTTTGTTCTTTCTTGCAGCTGTTAAATGAATCTGGCCCAAGCAATTCATCCATGCAACATGACCGTTCTTTTCTCTTTTATTTCTACCTCCTTCTCTGAAAGTTCTAAAGATATTTTCTCTGTCATACTACAAAATCCTCTGTCGTTCTTTTCTCTTTCATTTTCTCATAAAACAAGCAAGATCTAGCAAGCCATCTAAGGATAATATGTTGCTGGGAAAGCCTTCACGACCACCCATCAGAAGAACCACTAGCACGACCGGTATCACCCTCCACCAAGCCCGACAAACGTCTTGTATTCATCGGTAATTACTCTATGCTCTCTCTTACTCTTTGTAGTCGCTTGAAGGCACAGTTTTCAAGTGTAAAGTTTTGTACTTTTCCCCCCTGATTTTTACGAACAAAGGGAACCATAGGACAGGGGTTGGTGTGCGTTTTTGTTTTGTTAGGTTTTACACTGTGGTGATTTGAATACAAGCTCCATTTTTTTCCTTTAACTTCTGGGATCTTTTTTTGTTTGTTGGGTGCTTACGGGTACAAGAACTTTCTTGTTTATAAACCCAGAAAACGCTTGTTCTTATTCATGCCACAAAAGCCAAGTTGAGGAACTTCCTCGGTTATAACAGACAAGCGCATTTCAGTTCATCACTGGAGGCCACGAGTCTTCTGTTTCTCATTTTCCTGAATCATCATCAAATGGGTTAAAGTGTGAGCTCTTTCCTTAAGCTTTAGAATCGGTAGTTAATTGCTAAGAACTGCTCATGGATTGATGTGCAAAGTTGCGATTTTTGTTAATCGTGTATACTGGGGTTTCATGGGTTTTGTGGGTACTTGCTCCTTTTTTTGTTCATTTATTTCTTTGCCATGTTTGATAATCTGAGTGGTGATGAGGGTCACAGCAAGATTTGGTTGAATTAATTAGATTTTCTATTGTATGTATGATGGAGCTTGGATCTGGGGATTATGGGTAGGTTATACTATTTCATTCACAATTTAACTATTTGATAGGTTTCTAGTTATTTGTTGGCGTTTTAGGATTTGTTTCCTTGTTGAAATTTTGTATCTTTCCGGCTGAGCATAGGTGCTCCCATTATAGGAGGAGATGTAAGATTAGATCACCTTGCTGCAATGAGATATTTTATTGCAGACATTGCTATAATGAAGCTAAGGTACTAAGATTAAGATCTTCTCTTAGAAATTCTTTCTGTAGGATTTTGGTCTCGACCAATGTTATTCTACTTAGCTGAGAACTCATTTTTCATTAACTCAATGAATGAACAAAACGCGTTGGTAACTAATCTTCTTGATCAACACGATATTCCACGCTACGAAGTTACAAAGTTTTGTTGTTGATATTACATCTCTAATGTTGAGTGGTCATTGAATTAGATTATTCTCTTTTCCTCACGACACAACTAGAAAGTGTTGAATGGTTTTGTTGGAAATCTTGCAGAATGGATGGGAGGGTATATTATATTTTCTTTCATACATGATATCTTCAATTAGGCTTGATGTCAAAATGTGATCTCTAATGAGTGTGCATATATGGTTTTTGAGCTGATTTTCTTTAGTGATCACTCTAATTATATGTTTTTTATTCACCTTTTCAGGTTATCTGCTCCTTTTGTGATACAGAACAAGATGTAAGCATCTGTCCTTGGAAGTTTATAGTAGAATATGAATAAATGGTGCATGGATTCTCACTATTGGTCTGTTATGTATTATTAGGTTCAGGAGAATTACATCAAATGTGGAGTTTGTATGGGAAAGTACTTCTGCGCAAAGTGCAGATTCTTTGATGATGAGGTAAATTTCTCCACTTCTTATTCTTAGTAATGCAATCTCGAGAAAGAAAATAATACTCAACAATACTTTAAACCAGTTGTTTCTTTCAGGAATAAAACTGAGCAGTAACTTAAAACCAATTGTTTCTTTCAAGTTTCGAAGAACCAATATCACTGTGATAAATATGGAGTATGCAGGTAAGATCGCCAGTCATCTCCACCCTTTCTTTCTGCTTTGTTCCCAGTTCTTATTTGAATCCTAACCTCTATACATAGTGTTAGATATATGTTAAATATATCTATTTTATTTTATTTTGGCATATTTCTTTG
Source organism: Erythroxylum densum (assembly GCA_024678245.1). Classification (NCBI taxonomy): domain Eukaryota; kingdom Viridiplantae; phylum Streptophyta; class Magnoliopsida; order Malpighiales; family Erythroxylaceae; genus Erythroxylum; species Erythroxylum densum. The sequence goes on from JANPWT010000007.1 coordinate 5,801,002, forward strand.
AATTAGCATATTTTGTGTTATCTTGGATTTAAAAATCTAGTTGGATAATAGAATTCTATCTTGAATAGATGTGTATTTGATAATGGTTATTGAAGAAAATTCTATTTTGAATAGAGGGGTATGGTACAAGTCTTTGGATGGGTTCTACGTAAAATTGTGGCTGAAAAACTAAGGGTATTATGGTAAAGTTCTGGATGAATTAATGGTTTCTGGAAAGTTACAAAGGTTGTAGGTTTTAAAACAAAAATTGGACGTGACCCACATTTTCTTTCTTGGTGAATACATATGCATAATGTGTGAGAAGTGATTGGTGAATAAAACAAAAAAATCTGGAGTTGATTGGTGTGTGTGTGGTACGTGAGTCACTTGGTGGAAGGGTTGGAAGTATTTGTTCATAACTCATCTGATGCGTGAGCAAGGTGAAACGCTGGTGTGGTATTGATTGATGGGTTTTGAGTGTAGCTGTGAGTTGTATTGATATCTGTGTATTGGGGGCTATACGTCTATGTGTTCTGCGCCATTTTTTGTCAATCGTGTGGTAGTTGATCAAGCTGAAAAATTATCTTTACAGAGTGGCTCGCATGCAGGAACAATTTTCATATCTATTTCGGAGGAGCCGAATCAATTGGAAGTTATTTTCTTTTCTGTCTCAAGTTTCTTTCATTTATGTTGAATTTTATTTAATCACTTGAGTTATTTATTTAGTGTTCTTTATTTATAAGATTGTTAAGAAAAATTCTTTATTGAAGTTAACACGAGTTGGTCGTGTTATTGGGTGTGAAATTCTTTTACGAGAAGTAAGGTTGAGTGATAGTGCCAAAAGTTGAGTGGTGTCGACTCAGTAAAATTTTGGATAAATCTATTGTACTTCGGTGAAAGCTATTGATCTGAATGAGGGCCCCACAGATATAGGCAAGGTGTGTCAAACTGCATCACCAAATTTCTAGTGTTTTTATTATTTTGATTTTATTTTTTTTATTGGTGCCAAATAAGTTTGTGGAAAGTTTGCGAAATAATTAACCCCCATCAGTTTTTCAAAATAGAGTCAGGAGAGGTGTAATTAGGGTTTTTTTTAATTAAATCCTCAAAGTTTTTAAAATTACATTTTATCCCTGATATTTTACTGACACCAGTTGAAATGACCGATACCATCTGATATTTGAAACTAGTATGGTATTAGCTTAATTTATAACGTTTTTTAACCGATACTGACCAAACTTTAGCTATTAGTGTTGCTAACTTAAAAAAAATCCAACTCATAAGTATAGGAGCCCAAAATATGAAAACCTAGTAAATATTTAGTCAGAGAATTCGTGAATGGTGGAAGTTCAGAGCATGGACGTTGAAAATGCTAGGAGTGAGTAATGAACATAATAGAGAAGCATATCTAAATGGGTTGGAAGTTAGGAAGTCACAAGAGAGATGCCTGAGGTTGAAGTTAAGAGAATAGTGGCAAGAAGTTAGTTAGAACATAAGAAGTTAAAAAAATTGCCTGAAGCTAAGAAGTACATAAAAATTCACCAACGCCATAGTAGAAAGTGGAACACTACACAAAACCTTATAATAATCTCCAAAGATAAACAATAAAACTACCCTAATTTATTATTGCATCGTCCTTTGTGTTGTTAATTTATTTTTATTACCTTAAATTCATTTAATAGCTTGTAATTTCCCTTTGCTTAAAGAAAATTGTTTATTTAGTCTAAACCTTATTTCATCATATTTTATCATTTTAGTAGTTTTGAATTTTATGTTCTAAGTGTTGCAAAGTCCACTTATATCATCGAAAAAAATTCAGGTACAAATTTTAAGAGAATTCCTCCTTAACACGCTTAAATTCCATATTGACACCAATAATTTGGCACGCCAAGTAGGACTTGATCCATGTACAGGAAATAAAAAAAGTGTCTTTAGTCCTAAAAGAGGACACCCCTACTATAATAGGGAATGAAGGTTTTGTATCCCAAGTGATTGAGATTGTTGAGAAGGTACCCTCACATGCTGTTATCTCTCCTGCCAGTGAGAATCCAATATCACTGCAATGAAATGACATTGTTCGCATAGGCAAAATTCCATAATTAAAGTCTAACTTGGCCTCTAAGAATAAGACAATTATGATACTAATAGAGAAGGTTGACAAACTTTTTGCTTCTCTAATGCAAATTGTTAGGTAAAATTCTCTTGCTTTAGTAAAGTAGATCTTCAAAAGACTCCAGGGGCATCCTGCTCCAAATATGATGGAAGTTAAAGAAAGTAGTCACTTTCTGACTGGTTATTTTGTATATGAAAGATACATCCCTCCTCATAAGAGAATAAGGTTCTTATGGCACCTCTGTGCATTAATCTTAGAAATGGCTGACAGTCAAGTCCTAAGCTCTTAGCAGGCAATGATTTGGTATGGAAGTTTAAGCTAATGGATTGTAATACGACTTAGGGGGTGACATCGTAGCTATAAACCATAATCATATTATTCCCTCCACCCCTCCCCCAAATGAGACTACAAATCAATATACAAGCTATTAGAGAAGCTGTTTAGGAATTGTACGAGCATGTTTGAGATAGCTTGGCCTAGCCTTATTTGGAGCATATTGACTATAAGAACACTTATCCACATGGCTACAAAATTCCTGTCCAATTTGTTTTATGGTGAAAATGGTCAATTGGCCATTGATCACATTGCTAAATTCACAATATAATGTGGAGAAATAGCCAATTATAAAAACTTCATTAATTTCAACCTTAGGTTGTCCCTAAATTCATTAATAGGCACAACCTTCCCCTAGTATGCTTTGTTGCCCAGGAATTCAATACTTTCCTATGTTGAAATGGAAAAACTATTTCATACCCAATTATTTGGACTGAACCCGAAGTTAGTATATCTGAGTTGTCTAGAGTTATTTAGGAAAGTGGTGAGAGTTCATCATACGAAGTCGATATTGGATTACACTCCTAGAGACTAAATATATGAATTTAGCTTAAAGAATTCTTGATATTAAATTATAGAAAATTTTCTAGGTATGAAATTTTGTGATTTCTACCAATTAACAGAAAAGGTGTGAAAATAAGAACTTCTTAGGGAAGAAGGGCACCAGAATAAAAATTCTATAGGTACTTATATTATAGAGATGAATTCTTACGATTTGACAGTGACCAAATTCAACATTCATGGAACCAATTTTTACCCCTCTCTAGAGCATAAATCTATTAAAATTAAAAGGAAATGCAAACTACAAGACCAAGCAGAGACTACTGAAAATACAATAATACATAAAAAAGGATGAATTTGCATCGTGGGTTAAAAAGTGTGATCTAAGATCGAATCAATAAGGGAATTATGTTGTTCACTAAAGGTGATCAAACCATGCTAATAGATGAAGACCTATTCCTACCAATTGCAACTGTTAATGGCTCCAAGTTCAATTTACACTTATTGTTAGATGTTAAAAAGAAGCTAAATATTGTGAAAGATCGTTTATTATCATCATCATCAAATTCAATTATAAGTGTTTGTTCCTAACTATAATTTAAAAACTAGGACTGAAAATTAGTAGATTCCAAAAATCCAACAGAAAGTAGAAATTTCAAAATAAAATCATCGAATAGAGTTCACCCATGTCTTAAGAAAAGATATGATCCTCAAATTCCAAGTTTTTAGTATATGTAGCCTTTATTTGTCGTACCATCACAGATGCCAACATTTTGGTAGTGGTAGCACTTAAGGCATCTTAAAAATCTGGTTCGCTTAACTTGAACTAAAAAAAAGGCTTCAACGATAGAAATCTACTACTAGGATTGATAAAAGCAAGCCTTTACCATTGGAAAAACCAATCTAAAAAAAGTCATCCCTTATAAGACTTGCCTTCTTTAAAGAGAGTGCTATATACCTTAATAATAAGAAAGGACATGTATAAGTAGTTATTGAAAAGAGAAGGAAGAATAAAGAAAATCCTAGATATCACAAGAAGTCATCTCTCTCTAAGATTCAAGATGAGGATTCCAATAAATTCATTACAATTAGAGAAAATCCTATTCATGTACCATGTGATGTTTCTTCCATTAAAGTCCCTTCTTCAATTGTAAATCTTATGTGAAGAAGGTGGAATACCTTCCTAGAAAAGGAGAATGCAGAGTAACAATATTAGTAGTGGTACCAGGAATTCCAAAAACGGTGGTATTAGAAAAGCTAGTAGATATTATGACACATAGGACCTCTATATATTAAGGCCCACATCAATGATAGACCAACTTCAAGCATTATTCTAACAAAATGATGTAACTTTCTGAAAAAGATGATAGATAATTGATCCTAAGTTTCTATTGCTGCATTTATTGGGAAAACTACTAGAGCATGGGGAATTCTCCCTATAAATATCACGATGGGAGGAAAGTCTTCATTAACTACTTTCTTTATTGTTGAGACACATGCCAGTTACCAAATCATATTGGGATGAGATTAGATCTACTAAACTTATGTATTCCTTTGTCCCTTTATCAACTTCTACATTTAAGGAAAGGTAATGTAAGTAGAAATCATTTAGGCAGATTTGCATCCTTTCCGCACTAAAGTTGACACCATGTAGGCAAAATTTTATGAAGATCATACAAAACCAGTGCAAATTCAAAAACTATCCCATGATGAATGTCCTAAAAAATGATAAAGAAAATATAAGGACATAGTTAGAAAGTGTTAGTCCTTAATGACACCAAAAAGGGGATGAATTGGGTGTTTACAAAGTTTAGTAAGTTTTCTAACCAATGTACTCAATTAACAATAATCAATATAAATAAGGATGAAAAAATTGCTTAATATAAATTAATCAAACAATTAAGAAAAAAATTAAAAAGGACAGGGAAGTGAGAGTGCAAACCGATTTGCAGTAGTTTAGTAAAAAAACCCTTGCCTAAGTCTACTCTCAAGACTTTTTAAAATTCCACTATAATTCTTCTTTCAAGGTGAAGAAGAACATTTGTACAATCTTTCCCGATAAGGAGGAACCTTTACAATATTCTTCCAAAGTGAAGAAGAACCTCAATACCACTTATATCACCCCCTAAAGTATAATATTCAACACCCTAAAAATGAATTACAACTAAAAAATATCACTTATTCACTTGATAACACCAAAGGGGCTCACTCAGATAAATGTGATACATTGATGCTTAAATGATTGAAAAAACTCTATAAATGTGTATATACGACATCCAAAATCTTCTTGATGCTAAAACTAATGAAAAAACACTTATTTATAGTATTTTGGGACTTAAAATAATTATTGGATGTTGAGTAAGTTTTACAATTTATAAAACCCTCAATGTTCTGCAAATGCGTGGATCGTAAGCGTAGTAGTTGAAGTGTCGATCCCACAAAGAATTAGTTAACTAATTGAATTCTAACTTTGTCTAAGGTTGTAAAAATGTGATTTAAATGAAACAAAGATAAACAGAAAATTAAACAATCAAGTAGGGGTTGAATGAAAATAAAATTTTGAAATTAACAAAAGTAAATCAAAATGGGGCATAACCACTCAACAATTGAGATACGCAATAATACAAGATCAAATAATTATGAGATATGCAATAATGCTAACATGATTACTTTTGAGTTAATTCAGTATTAGTCCTAGACTTTTGAAGGGTAGATTACTCTTTCTCGAGTTATAATTGTTAACCCTAAATCATAAACCTAATCGAATTATAAAATTTGTAATATCTCAATTAACAATTAGATCTTAAACCCTCTAATAGATTATCAGGTCTCACATGAGATCTCTCTTCGCTTAAATTTCTGATTTGTGTGATCTTTTAAATTGTTTAACTCTCATTATCCAATCTAATCATTTTGCTTTTGGTTCACTCTCTCAATTTATTACTGAAGCATGCAAATACAACAAATAATTTAAATACCAAAGAATTAACATAAAAAGAAATCACATTAGCATTGATTCAAGAACAAATCCCTAAAGGAGTTTATAACATCATTAACAACATGTTCAACATTCTCAAACCCAAATCATACATCAAGATAAAGTAAATAAACAAGAGAAAGTAAGAAAGAACTTGAAATGGCTAGGTTGGAGTGGCTAGACAGCAGCTGCAGATGATCCTCTCCCCTTCTCTCCTTCTTCTCTCTTGTGTTCTCTCTCAAAGTGGCAAATGGAGGCACGAAAAAATTAGGGTTATTTTCCCTCTCTGTAGTCTTTTCTAATTAGGGTAAAAACTAGGTTTTACCTGGGCCCAAAAAGTCCAAAATAACCCCACAAAGTTAAGTTTAAGAAGCCGGTTCGTGGCTACTGTCGCAAATCCACAATCGTGGCTCCTTAAAATTTGCTTCTGCCATGATCGTGGTCTAATGAATGGGCTTCTATCACGATCTGGATTCTCCACTGGGATTCCTCTGAATGTCCTCAATTCTTTGATATTTGATCTCAAACACTAACAAATATATTAAAGCACCTTAAATACACAAAATTAAAGATCAATCGCATGCTCTAACCCACATAACACTCAAAACACAAATATCTAACCATCTAACACAATTCTCGAGCTAAACATGTATGAATCAATTAATTAACAACTAAAAAGATAATAAAATGCCTACTAAAACATCATGCAATCTACAACTATCACATCCCCAAACTTGAACTTTGCTTGTCCTCAAACAAAAACAAAACAAACAAAACACAAACATATGGAAAAACAACACACACATATGCAATAATGATATAATGGCGTTGAACTTTACAAAATAAATTTAATTACAAACACAAGCCTTCAAGTTATTCTAACTTATTAACCTATGAAATATGTTTCTATGAACTTTAGATTGAATATATGTACTAATCAGGACCTTAATGTCAAATTCATTCACCCTTATCATTTGCACACACACAATAATAATTATTCAGTCAATCAAAATTGTAACTATCCTTAAGTAGCTCTTCATGCAAATTCAAGCTATTCACAAAGATCGTTAGGATTTATTAAACAACAAACTATTTTTTTTATTAACGTGGACCTAGCCTTTTGATGCAAAGGCAAACATTTGTGATGAATGTCCTATGATTACTCAGAGGCTTGGTTGGAATGTCATTATAGCATTTTAATGTGAAGGCAAACATTTGTGATGAATGTCCCCCTGTTATTCATCTTTATCACATTCTCAAATGGCTACTACCTTTATTCATAACCTGATTTGTTTCAAAAATGGTCAGTATAATAGTTATTTATTAAACAAACACAAATTCCTCTTTTTTATTATTGCCTATCTCATTTCTTTAACTAGTAATTTTCATGAAAAGATACCAACAATACTACTTATTTGATTGGCCTAAAATTATAAATGAATGTGAAAATTTTCTAGAGTGAACAAATCAACATCATATCCTAATTAAGATGCATATTTAACCTAAACAATCTAGAACAATAATTTTAGAGGCTGATAAATCTTTGCAACCTAAAAGACTATGTTCAAAACTAAATCGATTCTATTAAGTCTTAGCCATTGACACATTCACACGAATCATATAATGCAAAACTAAACAAAACTAACCTATAATATGCAAAATTCATACTCAAAATAAAAACATACATGCACATAACCCTCCCCACACTTGGACAACACATTGTCCTCAATGTGAGAAGAACATATAACATATAGGTGGGAATCAAAATAAAATAATATGAAAACATAAGAACAAAATAAAGATAGAAATGAAAAGATAAGGTTAGAGTGCAAGAACCTATCATGGCGACTAAGATGGTGTTGGTGATGGTAACGGTGTTGGAGACCAAATGTGTTTAGAGTCCAAATGTGCCCAAGATTGTTACTCTATCTTATAATATCTTTAAAAGGAGTAAGAAAATTAGCAATCCAAACCATTCCAAATCATTAAAAACTTATTTTTAGAATGTAAAAAAATCTAACTATGCAACAATTTCAATCTAAATACTAAATGTGCTAGGTTATGGTCATTATCTTGACATTTTATCCTTTGAAACTTAGTTGGGATCAATTATGAGTGGCTTGCTTCCACCCGTGTTACTCAATTTCAACTTCGTAGCTTGTAAATATTCTACATGTTGGAAGAAAATCAAAGGGACAAGATTGATAAAGATGAGAAAACCAATTAAGTTCAATATTGTCCTTTGTACTAACAAATTGTCAATAAAATAGGGAATAATGAAATCCCTTGAATCCTCAGTCGAATTAAATAGTTTATGTTGTAAGACGGTGAATTGCTCATCTTCTTTTGTAATCATCATCATTCACTCTTTTGTTTCAGCTTCTAGAATAGGAACTTCTAAATATTCCTTAAACTCTATATCCATTGTCACATGTTTCTCATAACTTACTTGTTCGAAGCAACTCTTTTTTTGTGCTTTGATATACTCATCCATTATATCTACTTTCATGCAAGAGCTACTTTCTTTCAAATTGTTCAAGTCTTTGTTTATAATGAACTCCACATGCTCATTACCAATCCCAAGGAGCACCTTGCCTTCATAAACATCTATTAGTGCCTTTCCAGTGCTCATGAAGGGTCTTCCAAGAATTAATAGACAGTTCTTATCCTCTTTGAAATCTAATACAACGAAATCTACAAGATTAATGAACTTATTTGCCTTTACCTTAACATCTTCCACCAAACCAAATGGTTTCTTTATGGATCGATTTGCCAACTGAATAAGCATCGAAGTTGATTTCACATTACTGAGCTCCAATTTTCTAAGGGTGGACAAAGGCATAAGGTTTATACTTGTGCCTAAGTCACATAAACATTTTGTGAATTCTAACTCACCAACCACACAGGGTTTTGTGAAGCTTCTAGGATCCTTCAACTTATAAGGCATGTGATTAGTGATAATAGAGCTACAACTTTCGTTTAGTGCGTCCATTTTATTCTCTTCCTAAGTCTACTTCTTTGTTAACAGGTCCTTCAAGAATTTGGCATACTTGGGCATATATTCCAATGCCTCAACAAAAGATAGATTAATTTGCAAAGTCTTTAATTTCTTCATAAACTTTGCAAATTGTGAATCTAGTTGGTTCTTTTGTAATCGTTGAGGGTGGGATCTTAGGTGGATATGGCGGAGGGGCAATGTAAGGAGGATACTCGCTCATGCCTACGTCTTTCTTCTTTTCTTGGTCATTTTCTGCTAGATGGGGTGCAGCTTTTTTCTCTTCTGATTGCTTACGTTTCTTCCTACTTCTAAGTATGATTGCTTTGAGTTGCTCCCTTGGGTTTGCTTCATTATTGCTCAGGAGATACCTCACACTTCTTGTAGACAATACATTTACCAATTGACACATTTGAACCTCTAATTTTTGAATTGAAAAATCATGGTTTCTAGTTACTTGCTCAAATTTACCTTCAAGTCTCATATGATCTTCATCTGTGTTCATGAGCTTGTCCAAGATTTTGTCCAACTTAAAGTCCATAGAATTGAGTCTTTCATATTGGAATTTAGCTGGCCCTTGAGGTCAGAAATGACTTGTATTGTTTGAACAAGAAAATTTTGGGTGGTTTTTCCACCCAAGATAGTAATTTTTATAATAAGTGTTGTTTCTTCCTCCTCGACCAAATTGTGTGTCCGTGTAGTTGAGTTGCTCCATCTTGTCATTTTGTATTAAAAAACAATCAGTGGTCAAATGGTTATTTTCCCACATAATTTGCATTGATGTTGAATTGCTTTGATGGGAGTTGACGAAGAGGCTTATAGACTATTAAGTTGTCTTGTCAAATTATCAATCTCAACTTACATTGCTATTATTGAATTAACAGCAATGACTCCATTAAGATTTAGAAAAGTTGACTACTGTCTACTTCTATCCGACGACCAAAAATAGTTATTACTTACCATCTCTTCCAACAATTCCTTCGCTTCCTCAACTATCTTCTACATAAGAGATCCTCAAGAAGCTATGTCTATGATGCCTGTCATGGTTGTTTTGTTGGAAATTCTCAATTTCCTTTTTTAACCTTATCGTCTTTGTGAAGTGGAAGTACCTATCCATAAATACACGCACCAACTGCTCCCAAGTTGTGACATTTGTAGGTTTTAAAGAATGATACCATACCTTATCTCGATCCCATAATGTGAAGGGAAAGAGCCTCATCCTAATGGTGTCTTCCAACATCCCTTGATGTTGGAAAGTATCACATATTTATAGAAAATTCACTAAATGAGCATTAGGATCCTTATTAGTTCACCAATAAATTGTACATTTGTAACGCCCCAAATTAGGGGTTAGCATATTAAAGGAATTTAGTACGAATTATGTTTGTTATTTGCTTATTAAATATTTGCTTAAATTGTGCATAAGTATTTT
>JANPWT010000007.1:6166149-6178782 GCA_024678245.1 Erythroxylum densum
CTTTCATAACCATACAAATCTATTCAAATCCCAAAATTATCAAAATCCATCAATTCTTTCCTCATCACTTTCCTTTACGTATAAATACATTTATACCTAAACATATACATAATAGCACTCATTTCTTTTCAATTATTATTTCTAAATTCTACTTAAAAATCGGGTCCAACACTTTACCCTTTCATATATATCCCTAATAACTCGTATATAGGTCAAAGGAATTCCCGTAACCTCTAAACACCTCCACATGATTTTTCTAGGTATCCTCTCGTAAGCCTTACATAAATCAATAAAACTAAAGGAATTCCCGTAACCTCTGAACACCTCCACATCATTTTTTTAGGTATCCTCTCATAAGCCTTATGCAAATCAATAAAACTAAATGTAGATTAGTCTATCTTTCCTTGTAATATTCTATTAATCTTCTTAAGAGATGTAAAGCCTCTCTTATGGATCTTTTTGACATAAAGCCAAATTGGTTCTCTAAGATAGGAGTATCCTTTCTCACTCTCTTCTCAATTACCTTTTTCACAACTTTAAGTTTAACTAAGTAGTTTGATATCTCTATAATTATTACAATTTTGGATGTCCATTTTGTTCTTGTATAGAGGAATTAGCATACTAAGTCTTTACTCATCCGATATTTTGGTAGACTTAAGGATCACATTCAAAAGCTTGGCTAGCTAAGTAATACCCTCTTTGCTAGGCTCTTCCACACCTATATAGGTAACTCATTAGGTCCTGCTGCCCTTTCGCTTTTTATCTCCTTCAAAGCTCTTTAAATTTCTTCCCTTGTAATCTGCCTGTAACAAGTCAAGTTATGAAACCTCTCAGACGTGCTATAATCACCTAAAGATATGTCATCTATGCCTTCATTAAAAAGGCTATAAAAGTACCTCTGTCATCTTCTCTAGATGTTATTTTCAGCTATAAGCACTCATTTTACTTCATCTCTTATACAAAAAACTTGATCTAATTCTCTCATTTATCTTTCCCTAGCTCTCGCCAACTTAAAAATGTCGTTTTCTCCATCTTTAGTTTTCGATATTTGGTACAATTCCTTGTAGGCTTTGCTTTTAGCTCCTAAGACTGTCTTATTTGCCTTCTTTTAAGCCAATTTGTACGTTACTCTATTAGTCACTCTCTACCTTTGTGGTACTATCCAATAAAGCTTTATAGGTGCCCTTCTTAATTTTAACTTTTTCTTGTACATCTTGATTTCACCAGTAGAACTCCACCTTACTACCCTTAGGCTCTTTAGAAATCCCAAGATCTCTTTAGCTGTATTCTTTAAATGATTTGCTGCTCTCTATCACATTTGGTTAGCATCTCCTTCTAATTTCCATTCATCTCTAAATATTACTCTATCCTTAAATTACTTCATCATTTCCCCTTTTAGATTCCACCATTCAACTTTAGTATACCTCTTAGCACTTCTAGTCCTCCTCCATCCCTTAATTATAAGATCCAAAACTAACAGTCTATGTTGAGTTGACAAGCAAACGTTTAGTGTCACCTTACAATCCTTACACCAAGGTCAATCACTCCGCCTTACATGGAAGTAATCAAATTGAGTTTTCATTATTCTACTATTAAAAGTCGCCAAATGTTCCTCATTTTTCTTGGAAAAAATTGGTTAGTATAAACTCAAACGTTACCACAAGATCCAACAAAGCACTCCCCACTATCATTCCTATTCCTGTACCCGAGATCCCTATGAGTCCATGGATATCCGTCCAAGATTTCCCTTATATGACCATTAAAGTCTCCTCCTAGAATAATTTTCTATATAGGGGGATCTACTGAATCACCTTATTTAACTCTTCCCAAAATTGACGTTTAATTTATTTGTCTAAGCTTACTTGAGGCACATATGCATATACCACATTGATAACAACACCTTTTACCATAATCTTTACAGACATAATCCTATCATTTTACCCCTATAACATGACTCATAAGTTCCTTAGTAACCAAGATACCTACCACATTATGTCGTCTAAAAAACCTTTGAATACCAAAGTTTGAATCCATTAATTCCTTTTGTTTTAACTCCTATTCACTTTATCTCCTGGACGCACATTATATGAATCTTATATTTGTCTAAACTCTCCACTAATTCTAAAGACTTCCTTGTAAGGTTCCTGATGTTCCAAGAACCAATTGATAATTTGTCAACATCTTCTTTTCTTTGAGACCCAAAACTCAATGAAGGACTAGTCGTTGTTCTATTATTGATATTCAAAGTCACCACTCCTATCTTAAAGCCTAACACAAGTTAAAGAAGACAAGTCCGTGAATGACTCAAAAATACCTTGAGAGAGTGACCAAGGATTATTAATAAAGGTTTGAACATCACAAGTACACACGACCACAAGCAAGTAAAAAATTCTTTGGCTCAAAATCTTACCCATTATTAGCACTTAGGATTATGCAGAATGCTAAAATCCAGTATTGAATAGTTAAAATGAAACAAACAAAATATTGAAAATTATAAACACAAAGAGCCGAACCAACACATATATTAAACCATTGAAAAATTAATGAAGAAAGCAAATGCAAGGGACCTAAAACACCAACAATACCCAATTTTTTCAATAACTCTAAGCCTAGTTAAAGCTAAGCCATATAATAAGCCAGTGAATTTATGACAACCCTGAATTAAAGTTCTAGTTATAAGAAGAATTAATAAACACAAACAATGGAAAGGAGAAATAAATCAAGTTGGAACAAAGCAGTGTCGACACAATACTAGAGATTTACGACAATCCACAACCCAAAACACTTGACAAAAGATAAATGAATGACAAAACAAATGATGAACTCGGAAGCATTAGAAAGCTGGAGGAGCATTGGTATGAGCAAGAGCAGAGCTGTAGTGAGAAACACTTCTGGTACCAGCAAAAAGATCAAAATTCTACACTCTAATAGCTCTTTCTTTCTACTTTCCTTCAACAAATCAAACCTAAAATCTCTCTAAAACAAAGTTCATTTTTGTTCGTGTTGTTATACCAAAACCTGTTACTCAACAAAGTAGACAACAAACAAACTCACTCATTGATCCAGAAATAAAAGCCAAAGAGAGTAGTGAAAGTGAAAACAAAGAACACAAAAACCAAATTGATGTTGCTGGAGAGATAAGCAAATGCTATTAAATAAAACCCAAAGCTAATGAAAGAGGAACCACTTAAACAGCTATGCTACAGAGATAAATATGCATCGGCAAGCGCTTGTGACAGTGGATAAAGAAATACAGTGACAGAGAGAATGAAGATGTGGGCGAGTAAAGTTGAAGATGGGGGTTTTAAGGCTTTCCCTGTGAATCACAGTGTTGCCACCGTTTAGCTCACCACCACTTTCTGCGTCAATGTTTACATCGATTTTTAGGATTCATCTATAAAAACTAAAATCTGAACTAACAAGAACTGGAGTTGGATAACCCAAATCGAAGAAGCAGTGGAGACACAAATAGAGAGGAGATTAACAGACAAGTAACAAAAACAAAATGTTGGAGAAAAACTATGAGCAGCAAATGCAAATATAGAAGTTTGCAAAATCCGATGGGACAAAAAAAGCAAACCAAATCTCAGATTTTGTATCACATAAGAGCTGATCAAAAGCATCGAGAAGATTAAAATGGCAACACCCGAAGTGCAGCACACTGCCACGAAACAACAGTCATAGCGTCGCTTTCCGTTGTGTAGAGAAAGAGTTCCATTGTGTAGGGAACACCCAAATCCTAAAAGGCAACTTATCACACTTGCATCACCGATACAACAATGCATTGAACCATGAAAGAGTGCATCCTAATTAATCCTTCAGATCGCTCTAAGTTTCCTTCCAATTACCAAATTCATCAGCAATGTGTATTGAAGCCTGAAAACCACACCTCATGATGAAGGTAACCGACTTGTTGTGGTTGAATTAAACACCCTGAATATCGGTTAACAAAACATAAAGTTTATTAACTAATTTATGTTATTTGTATATCCCAATTTATTAGGCTTTTGATATGAAGAATTGCAGATAGGTCACCTCTTTCTTGTAAGAATGTTTTATTGAAAAGTAGAATATCAATTTGTCATATTCATTCTTGCAGTAGAATGTCTACCAGGTCAAACAACCAGTGGCAGGCACAACACAAGTAGAGATCAGACCAAAGACAATTTAAGGAAGTTAGGAACATCTACTCTGTATGTCTTCATCCTTATTTTACAAAAATACTTGCAAGCCAAGACCTTAACCGATCAAGTTTCTAGCACTCAGCTATAACAAGACTAAACCACCACCTCTCAGGGCAAGCACAAGGTGAAGCACAGAGCCACCCTCAATATTGTAGTCACGAGCTGTCTTATCATCTGCAAGCTGCTTGCCAGCATAGATTAGCCTGTAAAACAGAAGCGCAGTTCAACAAAAATATTATAACAAGTACTTTCAATGTTATAAATCTGAACAAAACAACAAACAGACGATAAACTTTTCATGAAGATGAATAATGCCAAATAGGGTTGGGCATTTCTTAACAGCTACACTATCCTTTAGAGGAACTGGGAATTGAGCACTCTAAAAACCATACCTCTGCTGCACAGGGGGAATTCCTTCTTTCTCTTCAACCCGCTCCTTTATCCGATCAATAGTATCAGTTGGCTCAATGTCAATTTCAATTTCCTTACCAGTGAGAGTCTTCACTTTAATCATGGTTCCGCCCCTAAGCCTCAAAACCAGGTGAAGGGTCGACTCCTTCTGGATGTTGTAATCAGCAAGAGTTCGCCCATCTTCCAATTGTTTACCAGCAAAAATCAACCTTTGCTGATCAGGAGGGATTCCTTCTTTGTCCTGCAAGGAGTAACTCCAACTGTTTTTGATGGTACTACAATATGCAATGATGCAATGCACAGCATCTAAAACCATAAAAGCAACAATTGTGCCGCACATTACAATCAAACAAGACAGAGTAACATAGTAGTTCTTAGGATGAACTCAATGGAGGTTAGACAGATTCAGAAGCAATTCTACAATAATGTGACGCCAGATTTGTTAGGGCAATACATGAGAGGATTACTGTTAATTGTGCAATCGTAGACCCTACAATTACTTGTCTAGGTTACGCATATACTCAATAGTGGGGTCACTCTTCACAATTTTTTTCGCAATCTACATGATTGAACAAAATCAAGAAGTGGCATCTCAGGCAACATGACAACTATGTGCCAAGCTTGTAAAGGAGAAAGCTTAAGCCTTCTTTATGATCAATTTACAATCAAAAGAACATTATGACCAGTGTGAGCCTCGATAAGAATGCGAATATTTAGTTCAGCAGATAAGTTTTCAATTTGAAGAAGCAACAAGGGGAAGGAAACCACTTTCCTTCTCTTAATGAAGGAAAAACCTGAGCATTGAGGGGGGGAAAAATTCATCTTTTGATTCATCCTAGGGTGCGCTCGGATTTTAAACAAATCTAACTGAAATTGCAATATTATAGACAAAAATTGTAACTGTATGCAGAAATAGTATATATGTGTGCTAACTAAAAGCCCGTAAAAAGAAAAGGCCGCGGAAAACAGCATAACACTTGAAGATAAAAGAAAAGACCTGAATCTTGGCTTTGACGTTGTCGATAGTGTCGCTGCTCTCAACCTCCAGAGTTATGGTCTTGCCGGTGAGGGTCTTCACGAAGATCTGCATCTTCACGTTCCTTTGGTTTTTTGCAGCTTTCCTCTCTCTCTCTCTCTCTCTCTCTAATTTAATTTCCGCGGAAGAGAGGAGGGAGACTAGCAACAGCAAACTCGACCGCCGAGTCCACTCCGGGTTAGGACTTAGGAGCTTGAGATTTTAAAGCCTTCACACTTTAATTTACTATTTGACTAATTTTTATATTCATCGTTAATTTACTTTCTTTATTTTTACTTAAAAAAAAATACATTTAAACTATCTACACTTAAATTAATCTCTGTTTAAACATGATAGTTCCCTCGTTAATTTACTATTTAATATAGACTTTTATTGCTAACGGTTAAAAAATTCAACCGATTCAGTAATTTTTTGAAATGTTTAACTTTTAAGTTTATGTTTTATTTTACAGTTTTATTAAAAAATTAATTTATTAATTAATAAATATTTGTGAACTAAAATTAATTAATTAGCTTTTTAATTAAAATTTAAATTTTTTAGATAATCTCTGAACCTTTTAATAAATTCTGTGGAGATATTTTACCCACTTACATTAGGCATTGGATTCAGATTCTCGTCAGACTTTCTGTAATGCAAGTGGAAGCGGCGCCGCCCCAAAAATTGATTCTCTTCAACAATTCTATTTTGAATTTTCTTCTTCAATTGAAGATGGACAAACGGTTCATAGTTACCCTAAGAGACAACGCAATTATTAAATCTTTTAAATACTTCATAATAAAATAAAGATTTTTAAATAAGGACTTACTGTTTATTATTATAATTTTAAGAATTTAATTCAGTTAGGTAAGGAATTAGTTTTGTATTGTACCAAAATGAATATTATTTAATATTTTTGAAGTAATTCAAGAAAGTTAAAAGAAAAATAATAAATTTTATGAAGACAGATTCAAACCAATTTTGTATTATGAAAAAAAAAACATACATAGACTCATTTCCTTATCTTTTCTTTAATTTCTTTTTCGTTTTTGGACCTTAGAGAGGGAAATAGGAGTTTTTAAGGGTAAAGGAGGTTTTGAGTGTGGATTCAAGCGGGAGTTTATAAGTTTTGCTTGAAAATAAGGATAAGGCCAAAATTAGATAAGTTTTAGAGGAGAAAGTTTAAGAAAGTTGAAAAAGGAGAAAAAGACACCTGAATCTCAACGTTAGACTAATTAAGTATCACCTTTCTACTCATTTTGAGTTAGATTATATAAGTTTTAAATTAAGATATATTACATTATGTAGGGATTGAGTTCATATTTGAAAATGATTTTGGAAAAAAAAAGTTGATTGATTCACGAGCAAGTTTGGGTGAGTTAAATTGTGATATTTAATGCTTGGCAGATTATTAAAGATGGAGTTGAATGAAATTTATGTTAGAAAATATAGAATATAATTGGACTAAGTATGAGTGAGAGTTGCATATTTCCATATCTAATTTAATTTTGGGTTAATTACTAAAAAAACCTCAAAATTTACTCAATTCTGTAATTATAGTATAAATTTTAGAAAGTGACAACTAAATTCTCAAATTTTCATTTTTTTTCAAATCTAGCCTAACTTTAGTATCTCCGTTAACGTTAAAATTATTGATGTGGTAAGCCATATAAGACATAAGTCTAAACATTAGTCCTATATTAATTTGGAATTCAGATTGACTTACCTGCACACCATTCCTTGTCGTACACTTTTTCTTCTTTGTCGCACCAATCTTACCCTTTCTTTACTACTCTTCACAAATTGTGTTACACTTTTCTTTGTTTTCGCACCAATCTTCTCTGTCACATACCATTCTTCGTTCATCTTCGCATTACATAAATTGTGATTCACCCTTGTGTTATATACCATTCTTTGTCACATACCATTCTTCAATCCTTTTATCATTACAAAATTTGTCGCACCAAACTTCTATGTCACAATATATAAATTGTAATTTTGAAGGTTAGAGCATTGATAGAAAGAGATATGTTTTGTTTATACTTTTGTCACGTTTTCTATTTTTTTTCATCCAAGTTCTTTTTCACTTTTTATATATTTTTCAGTTCATTACAAGAAAACCAAGAAGTGCTTCATATGTATTTGGCTTATGAATTATCCATCTACATGTGCTTAGGTTATTTGGCTTAGCACTTAAACTTTGCAGAAATTTAAAATATTTTTATGAAGATTGTTTTTAATATTCTACTATGTTATAGAATTAGGATTGAGAGGCTAATATTCTACCATGGTTAAGTTTTGACTATTCTTCATTATGTTTGTGTTTGCTCCAACTAAACCATTAGTTGTAGTAGTTGTTTGTCCCTTGCCTTTCAGTAATTGGAACTTTGAATCTTTTTTTGAATTTCACTCTCAATTCTTCTTTAGGTTGAATTTAATTCTCAATTCCTCTTCAAAACTAAAAATATAAGGAATTAAGATGTCAATCATATATCAATATTCACGTGATTTCCTTAAGATAACATGTCACTTTGTAACAATGAAAAGCATATGTCAAGTATATACATGTTAGAAGGTAGTTATTGTCAAGTATAAACATTTGTTTTAATATAAACATTATATTGAAACTTTTGTTAACTCCGCTTCTAAGCATAAACCAATATTTATTTAAGGCATGAATCCCTTTTAATAGCCTAGTCATTTGCACCGGATTATATCCCTTGCCATTTATATAGGAATTAGGTATATTTTTAATTCTTCTCTTTAGTGTTTCTAACTGTCTTAAATTAAGATTGCTTAGTCTTTTATTCTCTTTTCCTCTTGGAATATGTTTTATTTTATAAATATTCATTTCTAACTCTAATTTAGTATTATCATTTTACATTAGGCAAGAATCACCTTTGATGAAAATATCCATTTCAATTCTTCACTCTGTGTCATATTTTATTTTTCTTCCTTACTATGTTTTTGTAATTAGCCTTATATTATTGTAGTGACTTAAATATACTTTACTCAGCTGTGTTGTTGTAATTGACCCTATAACATGTACGTTACTCAATCACACTTTCCCTTATCTTATCTTATTTAGTCTAATCTTTTGTACATATTTCCATTTATAACCATCATCTTATGTATTATGTTACATGTCATTGTAAAAAATGTCCAGTATTTATAGATGTTGGTAAATTTTTAATTTCATTATGGAAGGGTGTTGGAAAGACATGATAATAAATATGTTAGAGGCAAGATTAAAAAGAAGAAAGATATGTGTGTTGATGAACTTAGCATGGTAGTCCTATAAGGAGTTTCTAAAAACAAAGGACATAAAGTAATATATATTTTTACAAATTTCTTAATGAGTCAATAAGAAGCTTGAAGGAGTTAAACTTACACCATAATAAGGACATATTAGCTATGCTCCAATAAATGGAAGATTTGAATTATCATATGTTGAAATGTATTATGAACATGGTTATGAGCATCCTGAAATCGATGGTGGAGAATCTAAATATCATATTCACAACGAATTTGATGATAATACACATCAAAAAGTGAGTATGAATGATGAGTGGTTATTCTAAGTTCATATAGAGCAAGATGATGACTTCATTGTTTTGTATGTTAGTGAATTTGGAGATGATTCAGTTGATAACAAGTTATTTGCAATTAATGATAAAGAATATGTTGCTACGAGAACAAATAAGAAGAGATATGCTAATACTATACATAGTAGGTTTGAATGTGATAACATTGTCTATGGGCTCGAAGGTAGTGGAAATAATTACAATGAAGAAGGTGATTATTCCAAAGGTACATAAAGATAAGAATAAATTTCACATGATGTAAATAATGAATATGAGGATAGTAATGTTGAGGTTCAATCACCATTTTGTAGTGATGATGAATCATCTAGTCCAAAGAAGAAATACATTATCTTTAATCCAAAATTTGATATGAAAGATTTTAAGTTTGAAATTTGAATGAAGTTTGAGGATGAGATGCAATTAAGGGAAATAAGAAACTATGCAATTACAAATGGATATGATATTTGAATAGAGAGATTTGATATGAGAATAAAGGCAGTTTATGAGCCACAATGTCCTTTTTGGTTATATGCTTGCTTGATTGGAAATGAGAAAACATTTGTTATAAAGATAGTATAAAACAAACATAACTATAGGAAAGTGCAAAGAAACAAACAAGTTATTAGGAAATGGATAGCAAATGAATTCTTACACAAGGTTAGGAAGAACTTGAATTAGCCTATTACTGAAATGATGAATGATCTCCAAAGAAAATGTGCACTATAGGTAACTAAAATCCCAATGTTATAGGGCTAAATTGGAAGCTATTATCATGTCATAGGGATCTATGGAAAGATATTATTATAAGTTATAGTCTTATGGACAAGAGTTATTAAAAGCTGACAAAGATGAAAAATATATTATTTCAAATTGAACTTGATGAATAGTCTTAAAAAACCAATGTTCAAAATGTTTTATACGGGATTTAGTGCTTTGAAGTATGGTTTTCTTGGTTGATGCAAGAAAAATTAGGTTAGATGGATTTTTTTTGAAGAAATTTCTTGAAAGTGCTTTATTAGCTACAATAGGCCATGATGGAAACAATTAGATATTTCCTATATCTTGGGCTATTGTTGAGGGAGAAAATTACCAATTGTGGCATTGTTAGGAATGTATGGACTTTTGTTAGCAATCAGTATAAGGTAACCTTTAAACATCCATAAATGTAATGATCGATTATTAATGTGATTTAAATTCTTCAAGTTATGTTACCTTTTTTTGTTATAGGTTTAGTTGATGTGTTAAGTAATCTGTTACTAGAAGCTGAGCATAGAAAATGTGCTCAACATATCTGTGCAAATTTATCAAGTGTTCATAAAGGATACACATATAGGAGTTTATTTTGGCAAGCAATTAGTTGCACAATGGAAATAGAATTTGATAAGGTAATGGAGCAATTGAAGAGTGTTTCACTAAAGGTTTATAATGATTTCCAAATTAGAAAACCAGAGACTTTTATGATGGCATTTGTTAACACAAGACTAAATTGTGAAATAGTTTATAATAATATATCATGGACATTTAATGGATTCATTTATGAAGCTTATACAAAATGCTTGATCAATATGTTAGAAGAAATTCAAATTTACTTAATGACTTAGATATATGAAAAAGGTATATGATGCTCAAATCCATTGATGATATATTTGCACTACTTATATGTAATTACAAAAAGAGGCTAATATTTTGCTTTTTGATTTGTTTATGCTTTATAAATGGGTGGAAGTCAATGTCAAGTGTTAGAACCTCCAAATAATGTTAGAACAACTCAAGCTTCCTAAAATACAATAGCCAACAATGAATTAGAGCAGTCTCGCACCACGTGGAGAGAGGATTCCTCTTGGTGACAATGGTAACAAGTATTGTCCGAAGTGAAACCACGGTGCACTCGCTGTAGATTAGTGAGCAGCTTGTTGTGCAAGAGTAACCAGAGAAAAGCCCGGATGCGAGGAGGACCCCGCCACTTCCAAATAGTACGTCAGGGGGTAGAATGCGGAGTGGAATCGGAATGCAGGATCATGGTATATGCAGATGATGTCGTAAAGTGACCATCCCCTAAACGTCCCCAAATGAGTTTGTCTGGTCCGAGGGTAGCTAATGGAGGAAGGATATTTGCAATAGACAAATAGAGCGTCAGAGGAAGCAGATATTGAAAAATGGCCTAATTCCAGTTACCAATGGAGTCCGTGAACTGGTGCACGCGGTACTCCAGCGTTGTTGGGGGTATCGGTGCCACTATATAAGAGGCGAGTGGGCCCCAATCCTCGACCCACGGGTCTAGCCAGAATCTTGTGCGGGTGTCGTCCCCTATCTGCCATCTCATGCCGTGTAGCATGTGATGCCAAGTCGTTTTGATACTTCTCCATACCATTGATCCACCTGAAATAGAAAAGGAAAGGGGAGGGTTAGTAGCGTCAAAATGATATTTGGCCGATAAAACTTGGAACCATAAGGCATCGGGTTGCGAAGCCAGGGTCCAGCCGAGTTTGGTCAAGAGAGCGTCATTGGATTCCCTGATTTTGCGAATGCCCAGACCACCCATATCTTTGGGCAGGCAGACTGTGTCCCAGTTGAGTAAACTAATCCTCCTCGTCTCCGAGGTCGTGCCCCACAAGAATTGGAGCATAATTTTGTCCAGCTGATCACACAACTGACGCGGCAGGCGCACGGTTTGCATCGTGTAAGTGGGGATCGTTGCAATGATTGACTGAATCAGCGTGAGACGGCCGGCTAACGAAAGCATGGTTGCAAACCACCTGGAGAGACGTTGTTGGACCGTGTCCAGAATATACTGGTAAGTGGTGCGAGTGCCGCTCATGTAATAGAGGCAAGCCGAGGTAGCGCCCAAAGTTCTTAGTTAACTTGAAGCCCAGGGCCTCGCTGAGCGACTGTGCCAGGGTGGTCGGGATATTACGCGAAACAAAGCAGCGACATTTGTCGTGGTTGGCCCATTGTCCAGACGCGGTGCAGAAAGTCTCACGGGAGTCACGTATCACGTGGATCTATTGCCTGGATGCTTCCGCGAATAGAATAAGATCATCAGCAAAAAATAGGTGGGAGAGGGGAGGGCCGCCTCGGCTTAAACGAATTGGCTTCCACTTGCCGTTATTGATCGACTCGTGGATTAAGTGACTGAGTCTTTCCATGCAAAGAACGAAAATGCAGGGGGAGAGAGGATCCCCCTGACGAATGCCCCGGGTGGGCGAGAAAGAGTCACCTAAGTTCCCATTCCATTTGATTTGCATCGAGACCGAGGACAGACATTTCATGATCAGAATAACCAGCGAGTCCCGGAGCCCAATTTGGAGAAGGGTATCTAGGATGAAATCCTAAGAGAGGCGATTATAGGCTTTCTCTAAGTCCACCTTAATCGCGATGAAACCGGTCTTGCCGGATTTCCGGTTCATAGAGTGGATGACCGCTTGGGCGATAATGATATTGT
>JANPWT010000007.1:6199453-6209963 GCA_024678245.1 Erythroxylum densum
AACCATGTAGTGTTCTCTCTGTGGGTCGGTCCAATATATGTTCTCTAACATATATCTATGTTTCTGATTTGATAACTTATATCTATGATCAGAAAAACGTGATCATCAATTAGAACACATACTAGCTTTAATTCATTATTATTCCACCAATAACGATCGACTAGGGACAGTTTAGAATAGTATTATAATGCTTATGGTTTTACTATCAAGCCACTCGATGACATAAGCCTAATACTATTCATAGAACGTAAATCACATTACGTAAGCGATATACATGCATATATAAAAGAATACCTCATAATAAATTATTAATAAGTCATAATGTCAGTACAAAAGTCACATATGTCTATTGGCCTAGGGCACACTACTAACATAATCCACAAATTAAAATAAATAAGGAATAAAAACAAAGTAAATCCCAATAAAACTGTGGCTGCTGGAATTGAAAAATGTTTAGGCTAATGCTGTCTTCTTTCTACACTTGCGTGAATAGAGTGGAGTGTATGTTGTTGGAGTGGGGGCTATTGCATGCTTGGCAATGAATGGAGGTTGCGTCTTGCGTTGCTGTGAATGAGTGGAGTGAGTCCGTGAGTCAATGAAGGTTGCCTCGTGTGTGAGTGGAGAGCATAAGTTTGTGTGGGGGCTGCAGCATTGCTCTCTTTGCTGTCACTAGCTGCCTCCTCCTCTATCCTATGTCTTGATGTGACAAATAATGTTTATGGTTTGGTCCACCTTTATCAAATAAGCACACTCACTTCATCGCCAACTACTGTGTTCCTCTCTTTTGCCGCCAGCTACTTCCTTCCTTGGTTGTGCCTCCAACTGCTATCTTGTTTTGTTCTCCGTATTGAATCTCTTAATAAGGTTTTTTCGGTCCACCTTATTAGAGCACACTCACGTCTGCTCCCCCCTCTCTGCGTCGCCACCTTATTCTTTTTGTTTTCTTTCCATTCAATGTCCACACAATTGTCCTCCACGCATAACCACATTTTTCTTTTTTTTCTCTCTCTACTGCCAGCTTCTGTTTTCTTTTTTCTCTATTTTGTCTCTTGTCTGTCCCTTTAGGTCTTTTTTGTCTCAATTTTTCACGTAAGACATTGCCTTTGTTTTCTTCTCTTGGCCAAAACGTTAACATTTTTTATGCTTGCTTCCTTGATAGCTTTTCTTGCTTTTGGCTTTTAAAGGTCGTAAATCTAATACGTGCTTAGAATTAAAACAAATAAATCTTAATTAGTGCAATTTAAACATTAAATGGACAAGAGTTTAACAAATTATGTATCTAAAATCAATATAAAATGCCCATTAACAAACACATCCCAAAAAGAGTTTAAAACATCCTTAAACACAAGTTCAACATCCTTATATCCATCTTATACATCAAATGAAAGAAATAACAAGATGAATTGAGAAAGTTAACTTGGAATGGACTAGGAGTGGTAGTAGCAATAGCAGCTCCTTCTTCTTCTCTGCTCTTCTCTCCTCGTCCTTGGTTCTTTCCAAAAGTGGCAAATGGGGGCTTCCTTGATTAGGGTCATTTATTGATCTTATATAGTCCTGGGGTCATTTAAGGTAAAAACTAGGTGTTACCCAAGCCAAAAAGTTCAAAAGACCCTTAAAAATGAAAAAAAGAAGGAGATTCTCGCATGTGCCGCCCTGTCATGATCGTGACCCTTGAAATGTGGCTTTTTCCATGATTGTGACAAGGGTGTCATGATCATGACCTAGTGTGATCCTCTCCTGTCACGATCGTGACTTTGTTCCTTTTATCCAAGCCTTCTCCAACTTCCTTCAATTTTCTTAATTTGAGTTCATACACTAAAAAACACATCAAAACACCTCAAGTGCATAAAATTAATGTTCAATACTATGCTCTAAACCACAAAAGACTCAAAAGCATACACACACAATCACATTAACATAAATTTTAACCTAAACATTCACAAATCATCTAATCAACACCTAAAAACACACAAAAATACCTACCAAAAGATAATGTAAACCACAACTATCGACATCTCTATACTTAAAATTTTACTTGTCATTAAGAAAAAACAAAATAAAACACAAACTCAAACTCAAACAAACCAAACAATAATATATACATTAATGCAGCATGCTCTAATGATACAATGACATTTAACTTGACGAAGCCAATTTAACCTCAAACAACAATCATTCAAGTTGTTCCAACATATTAACCTATGCAATTAATGGTTAAACACTTTGGATTGAATATACATACTAATTAAGACATTAACATCATATTCATTCACCTAAAGCACTTGTATACATACATTGATAATTAGTAATCAGCCAAAATTGTAACTATCGCTAAGTATCCCTTCATGAAAATTTTTGCTATTTTCAAAGGTCAGTTGGATTTATTTATCAAAACACCACTTTTTTTTCCTCTTTAACGTTAGCCTAGTCTTTTGATGTAAAGGCAAACACCTTATCATGAATGTCCTCTGGTTACTCAACTAGGCCACGTTTTATTAATTAGCTTGGTTGGAATGTCATTCTAGCGTTTTGGCGTGAAGACAAATATTTTATCGTGAATGCCCCAGTTACTCAGTTATATCACATTCTCAACTGGCTATTAGCTCTATTCATAACCTAATATTTATTTCAAAAGGGCTAGCATAATAGTTATTCATTTGATAGACATACATATTTTTGTTTCATTTCATATGGAGCCTACCTCATTTCTTTTAGTCAATCATCCTCGTCCATTTTCTATTATTAATAACAATTCAAGTTAACAAGAGAATGCTTATCTAAAACCATTCAATAAAGATAAACGTGCGATGTTGAATCAAACTTTCGGTGTTGTAGAACCAAAGGGAAAAAGAGAATAGCGTTAATGGGGACACTGGGGCATAGGTTCCCTATTGCTAATATAATCCAAGCATTCATCTTATAAAAATCATAATGCTTTTGACTTGATCGCGTGTATGGCAATGAGCAGCAACTTGCAAACAATATTGCTAGTCCACTATTACAGTGTTTTAAAAGTCTTTACAGACTGCAGAAAATGATTCTACTACAAGGAAGTTTCCCTTCAAGTTCTGGGGTGGTTCGTGTAAGCAAGCGTTTTGCTTTAATTTCGCAGAAGAAGAATCAAAACTCCGTAAGCATGAAAGCATTCAACTGGTAGAGCACTTCCAGAAGCTCATTATTGGATCATCAAGTTCTTTAATTCTACACAGACAAATGCCAAGTTCTGGGAGTTTTCGCAGAAAATGCATAACCTTTGGTTCGGGCGGGATATGGAACAGACAGACAGACAGACCTTGAAGTGCTTCACCGACTTTTGACTGATCTTGAGCTTTGCTTGCACCGCAAACTACTAAAACCGAACAAGTGGTTCACAACGCTTTCTAGTTTTTTCGATCTGAAGACAATTAAAAGCCTGCCCAGTCATTGATAGTGACATCCGCTCCTTGGTGGAATCTGCGGCCTCTTGTTATGTTTAAGCACGCGAGTTCCTTTCCTTTCTTTTTTTGGGTGCATTTTTTCCTAATGTAAATTCCTTACAGATACCAAATAAGAAGCTCACCAAACTTATCATTAGAACACTAATGCTACAGTAGCTTGTGGCACCATTCCTCTTGTACACTCATTTTTCACTCACCTCTCACTTTCTAATTAATAGGACGGCTTATTGATTGAGCACATTAAATAAGGGTCAAAGCTCACTCTTATTTAAAGAAGTTTCCTAGGAAATACCTATCGTACTATTTGTCATCTTTATGTGTTTGATTAAGTGATAAGTTGGGATCAGCCTTTGACATTATAATTTCTATCCTATTTAATATGCTCTAATCCTATTTTCACTTTAAAATGACATCAATTTATGTATAAATAAATTTAAAATGATGTCGTTTTGGAGAAAAAAATGATTAAAACAAAGAAGATATGAATTCAAACACAAACTTTAGAATCTTTAATATTTTCAATCTTTTTACAACTAATGTAAGGAATCTCACTTGGGACAAGTATAAAAACATTCAATAATTTTAAAGGTGAGTTAGACCTTCTAATATGGAGTGTGTCAGAAATTTCACATCGGACAAGTATGAAAAGCATTTAACAATTTATAATAGTGTGCAAATTTTCCCCTTTTGAGTTAACTTTTGGGGATGAGTTAAGCCTTTTAACATGGTATCATAATCAGTTTACCTCGATAGTTTAGAACAGTGTCCGGTTATGTCCCTTTGTCTAATATATCTATCCGATGCCCAATCCTGCTGTGGATTAAGAGGAGTGTGTCTAGGTCTTGTAACAACTCATCTTATAAAAATAGAGATCTGTTTTTGCGGGAAGAAAAAAGAAAATCAACTGAGGAAGGGGCATTGACGTAAACCTGTCTACTAAACCTGATTAAAAAAAGACTTTGCGAATAGAGTCTTTGTATATGCAATTAGTTTATTGAGATATTCAACAACTTTTGAGAGGAATTCGCCTCAAATTCAGATTTCGTTCAAATGCATACATACTGCATTATATATACATATATATGTATACACCAACTGTGGAGTTACCTGTCCCTGTTTTCAAACCCGCGTTTTCGTGGAAACCTGCCAAATTTTAATGGCCAACGCGTCTGGCAGATTAACGCGATCTCTCTCATTCGTACATAGGCTCGTAATATTTTATTTTCATGTTCTATCCATTGCATTGCAAGTCAATCACTACTTCACAACGTCTTTAGCAAATGATGTTTTACTACAAAATACTGCAGACGGCAAAAACTTTTTCTTGGCTTGAGATGTATATATTATATTAGAAGTGCCTAACTCATCTCTAAAAGTTAACTCAAGAGGAGGAGGTTTGTACATTATTATAAATTCTTGAATACTCTTATAGCTGTCTGATGTAGGATTCCTGACATACCCCCCTAAGTCCAGAGTAGGACTGGACATCTGATGGATATATTGGACAAATGGACATAACTGGGCACCGTCTCAAACCATCTAGACAAACTGACTTGGCTCTGATACCATGTTAGAAGTGCTTAACTCATCCTCAAAAGTTAGCTCAAGAGGAGAAAGTTTGCACATTATTATAAATTCTTGAATACTTTTATAACTGTTCGATGTGAGATTCCTGACATATTACACAATATTTTGAAAACGAATTTTTAGACTCTAAAATTCTTCTTTCATCAAGTGTTTCAAACTTATATTTTAATTTATAAAAGATAAAATGTTACGGTTTGATCTAATTGCAAGATATCTTGATACGAAATTAATTCGTACTTTTATTATAAAATTACCGCAGATAGTTGCCTAAACAATTGCCCACACAGCCGTACGGAGGTACACCAGCCCACTTACATGATTGACGGAAATGGCTTTATTCCCCAATGATACGAGTGTATCTGACTCACACAAGCGTCATCATTTAACTCGTAACGTTCATCTAAATACCCTGTGCGTGTGCAACTTAGACAGAGTGTGTGCTCTAAAAAAAATTACACAATTCCTTTATCATAATTGCTTTCCGAGAAAGACAAAAATGCTAAAGGCTTTAGGAATGTGTGCTTGTTTAACATAGTATCTGCGGTTGGGAAGGTTCAGGCATAAATATCTATAAACTGAACTACAGTTGATAATTAATATGCCCTTTTGATACTTTTGGGATATCCCAACTGAAGCGCAAGTGTTTTCAGAAAATTGGTTCACACCCAGTAGTTTTAACTTTCTTGAGCAATAGAGAATATACACTTTTGACTTTTGTGATTGCAACGCGTAGTTTTTGTCGCCAGAAACTTCCATGCAGGTTCTTCTGGTCTATAAAATGACCTCTTTGGATTTCCAATTTTCATAGAGTTTCCAATGGTGGTGAAAAGGGATATTTTTGATGATGGTGATGATAGGATGCGAGGTCAAGACGCTAAGAGGTTCAAGAAGTAGGTGCTCGGTACCATTAGTGTTGTTGTTTTGGTGTTTTGAGATGTCTGTGTATGCTTACATAGCTTCTTCTCAATCTTGTGCAGTGTTGTAAGAAACGTGATGGGACTGCTTTCTCTTAACGAATTGATTTCCAGGATGGAGCCTATGATTCGGAGAATAGTAAGTCCTACCCCAGTGCGTTTCACTGTTAGATTGGCTACTTGATAATTAAGAAATGAATTGAAGTATGTAGGGATTTTAAACAAGCTCAAGATTACTTTTCCTTTGTTCTTATTGGTTTGTCTGAAGAAAACAAGAGTTTCCTGTTCCTGTTTCTGTTTCTATCCTATTTCCAGAGCCTTAAGTTTTACGGATTCTTTGATCAACGTCTACAAAAAGTAGTGATTTAGTTGTTCCTTAATAACCAATGTTTGGGAATACCGCTGCGCTGCCTGATTCTCTTACACATCCACTTCGTATCTGAATGTCTGTGGTGCTTCATTTTTGTTCAGATTAGAGAAGAGGTGGAAAAGGCTATTGCGCGCATTCTTCAACCATCTTCAAGGTTTGTGCTCTTGCTGAAAATTGATTGCTATCTGTCAACCGGGTCACAATTCATTCTACTCCCCACCAATTAAGCCATATTGATTTTCAAGTTTTGATCTAGTTGCAGACCCTCGTTTCAACCGGAAGAGACATCTGGAGCAACAGGCCTGTTGTTGTACTTTGTTAATAAACCACCGTCCACTATCTTTACCGGCAGTAGGATTGAGGCTGAAGATGGTCAGCCGATCAAAATCTTGCTGATGGATGCCGGAACTAAGAACATCATCACATCTGGTCCTCTATCTTCGATGAAGATAGAGCTCCATGTGCTTGATGGTGACTTTGGTTCTGACGCGCGAGAAGATTGGACGGAAAATGAATTCAATGCCAGCATCATCCGCGAAAGAGATGGTAGAAGACCGCTGGTTACCGGAGATCGCATAATTTCCTTGAAAAATGGAGTTGCTCAAGTCAGTGAACTGATTTTTACTGACAACTCTAGTTGGCAAAGAAGTAGAAAATTTCGGTTGGGAGCTAAACCAGGCCAAAAGATTTCACAAGAAGTAAAAGTCAGGGGGGGAAGAAGTGAAGCTTTTATGGTGAAGGACCACAGAGGAGCTCGTACGTTCTTATCTAGCTTTATCTTTGTCTACTTATTAATTGGACAATCAGAGTCAATTTTGTGATGCTGAAGTAGTCACAAAACTTCTTTTACTGATCATTTGCTGACTTTTTGATCTTTCAGTGTATCAGAAACACTACCCTCCTCTACTGGATGATGAGATATGGCGATTGGAAAAGATAGCGAAGGATGGACCAAATCATGAACGATTGGCTTCCAATGGAATTCGCACAGTGAAGGACTTTCTACAGTTACACGCTACTGATCCATTAAAATTACGGAACGTAAGAGCTTCTCTGCTTTTTTATCTAATGAATGAAGTTGTTTCATGTAACAAATCTAACGAAATTGGGTACTGCAGATGCTTAAGAATGGAGTTTCAAACAGGACATGGAACGCAATCATCGAGCATGCTAGTTCCTGTGTTCTAGATGATGACCAATTGTATGCCTACTTTGAAAGTAGCCAAAGCATTTCTCTTCTCTTCAATTCCGTGTACAATGTTGTAGGAGCATCGTTTGATTATCAGAACTTTGAGCCTCTGGATAAGCTAACCCCTCCTCAAAAGGTAATCCTTAGGCTTTTTTTTTCCCCTAGATTCTGAGGTTTCTTACATGTCAGTATTCGTCATTAGTTCCCGTCCAGTGCATCACATCTAAATTCAACTACCCTTTTTTGTGTATAATCAAATAGGCTTTGGTGGAGAACTCCAAGAGGCAAGCTTATAAGAATGTGACTAACTTCACCCTCATAAATCCGCATTCGATTTTTGGCCCTTCAAGGCCCCTGCCAAGCCCACCTGCTGAACCACTGGAGGTCCTGAACGTAGGTCTGCAGCAACTTGAGCTCCCAATGATACGCCGAGGTAAACAAACTTGCCATAATGCAAACTCAGCTCTTACTCCTTGCATTGGCTGACTATATGTGTTAATTGAATTCCCATTTGTGCAGATCCACCAGAAATGCATTTTGACTTCAATACTCAACCAAGTACGAAAACATATTCGTATGACGTAGGTAGTAGTAGTAGTAGTAGTCAGCTCCAATTTCCTTTGCAGAGTAGCCCATCAATGCAAATGTTTCCTCCAATACTGAAGAACAACTTCAAATTTGGAGATGTTTTCTCTATTCCCTACTCTGGGGATAACAACTTTTCTTCCAACGATTCACCATGGCAGCTCCTGACAAGTGATCAAATGGACACTGAGGATGTATCCCATGTTCATGCATCAACCTCTGCAGGAATATCTTCAATTTGGGGTCAAGGTTCTACTAATAATTTTCTTCTGACTCCAAGGAATGATGGTGAAATAGGCCTCTTTCCTTCCTCCCCAAACCTTGATATACATATGTCAAGGATCACATCACCAAAGACAAGATGGTGTCAGCTTCGGGCTGTCATGAAATGGGGCTCGGTAAGGCGAAATGTGGCTCACAAAAGAATGTTGAACGAAATATTTGTGTAAATTATAAAGACTTGTAGGTATTTAAGCATCTCAGGCTTTCGGAGTCAGCTCTCCTAGGCGCATGAGAGGTAGGATTGAAGTTTTTTCCTTCTTTAAGATCGCAACTTTGTTTCCCTTTTTGTAAAAACTGCAACTTGGGTCCTTCATCATTGATGTTCCGGCGCAAGCAGAAGGTCCTTTAGATTATCACTTTCCATCTCATATTGCTTATGTTTTCTTGTTGCAAGATGAAGATTCCAGAGTGTATTTAGTAGCTAAGTCTCACAGTTGTAAGCTTTCTTTATTGTTTGATTTCTTTTTCTTATAACAGCTTCAAGGAAGTTTTATGTGAATAACGAGTCCATATGATTACACAAATTGTCATGACCCGAAACAGATGCGTAATTGGCACGTGAGACCCGAGGTTTGAAACCTTAGTTTGAGACCCGAGGCTTGAAACCTTAGTTTACACGTAAGCCTACCGCTAGCGACAAAATGAATTCAAATCCTAAGAACACAGCAAGTTCATATAATACAATAACAATAGTGTGCGTCAGAAAAAAGTTTTGCAGCTCATGAAATCCTGTCACTACAAACGCTATAATACAAGATAAATAAAAATAAAGCAAGAACATAGACAAATGTAGGTAGGCTATAGCAGACATGTCACAGGAGTCACTGCTGCGAAGTTGGTAGTAGTTAACTTGAAAAAAATAAAGTTAAGGAGAGTCAGATCTCACTGATTAAGCTCACACTGTCCTACAATACTCAATGCTATGCACACAGTCATGCATGAATATTAAAATACACACACATTATGTTATATATCTAATCACATTAACAACACCAATAAATTGTGAAAAAGAATATATGTAGGACCTTAATCTCCAAGGATAAGCCCTCACAACTTTAAATCTCGAATGGCTGCGATGAGCTATGCATCACCAACAACTCAGTCATGCTACTATACTCATATACTCGCAAGACTCTCTTAATCCAAAGGGGCTGCAAGAAGCCAAGCATCACCAACAGACCAGCCCTTGCTCAAAGCGTCCAAAGTCATAAGCATCACAAATAAGAGTTCGATTGGAAGCTAAGCGTCAACCAAGAACGGCCGATAACATATCTCAATATCATAGACAAAACAATTCTCATAGTCATAACTAGTGCATATATGGTCCTAATGCATACCCATAAGGTGGCACGTCATATAGATCTTTTATTCCCCACAATCGAACATAGCAACACATGTCAAATTATTAAGCATGCAATTTATCAAGTAAGCATTCAATTATGCAATGACTAATGCATGTATGCAATACCCAACCCAACGTATCTACTCAATTAATTCGATATAAAGGCTTATACTAAAGCGGGTACACATTACTGTATATACGTGTTCGCTATATAAGGCATTGCTACATGATGTCATATATACTAGCATTGAATAGTATTTATTTGCTCGTACAATTACAGTAATAGTAAGTCAGTATGAATTTACTTGGTAACCGAACTCGTTCGTTTGAACTTTCTAACGGGAGTCTTGCTCCTACTATACTTAGTAAATCCAAAGAAAAATATCTTAATCAGTGCTAATTAGGAGTCATTGGACTCAAATAATAATTTAGGTATCATCCAAATTACCTAAGCAGTCCATTTATGAAATTCGAAAATATCTCCTATTCTCGCCTAAACGTTCCGGATTTTTAATTCGTAAACCATTAAAAATCTCACTATGGTTCTTTAGAGAAAAAATGATCAATATAATTTTTAGAAATTTTAGAAATTTTTTCACAAAAGTGATCAAAATGTTCGCGGGATCAGTACATCTAGCAACAGGAATACTCCTTCTAGTCATCAGAAAATTTTCAATCTTGGAATTCAACAATTTTTATACCAAATGAAAGCTTTTGATGAGTAGAACAACTTTTTTCAAAGCAACATGCTCAAATTGTCAACATATTTGAACGAATTGAAGAAAAATAAGCTAAATCTCTAAC
>JANPWT010000007.1:6228287-6241235 GCA_024678245.1 Erythroxylum densum
CCACTCGCCCATAGATATTGTCTGCTTCTGGTTAACCATAAACTTATATGTGATTATGAAATCTGAAATGTTTTGTTAAGTTTAGTTAAAGAGCTTGTTTAAACTAAATACGACCTAAGGGAAAACTGGACTTAGCAACTTATTATTAACCTACGATTAATAGTTGCAGGAGAGGTATGAAAATAACGATTCAAAGAAGTATGTTTAATTGTGTGTAGGACGAGATTGAGCCAATGACCGTATCCCTAATGCATTCATCACTTTTCTCATTTTTATGTTGTTTGATTTAATTTGCTTTCGTTAGTTTAATTTCATTTTTATTTTGTTATTTGAAACCCCCACTCCCACCACCACCCCACAAAAAAATCCTAAACACCAATTTGTTTCATTATAAAAGTTTTACACTCTCTCTTTGTACGATTGACTTAGACTCATCACTAGTTATAGTTTTAAGTGTTTTTGTATCCATTGTCAGGGAGTGTGGTGCTCTAGTTTTACCTTAATTTTAATTGTTGTTTTGTGTAAACTTGTTTCTAATTAGTTTTTACATTTATTTCTTTATCTTTTCACATTTGTTTATGTTTTTATATAAAAAGGACACATGGAAAGGAGTATGTCACTACTGGATATTATCAATGCTATTGAAGGAAGATTTTCCTATAACTCATATTCTCAATCCCATAACCAAGTTTGGAGTGATCATATGAAGTTTAGTTATGGAGGGGATAGCGAGCACAGCTACTTCCTAGATGAGCTACAGGAAACACAACAATTCTCGCATATACCAGAAACCTCTTATTCTAAATCATGTATATCTTTAAAAGATTTAGTTATGTCTCTTACTACTAATAATTTGCAGTTTCAGCATGATACACGTTCCAGAACTTGGTAAGCCAAATGGGTCAGCTGATGATAGCTATCAACCGCCTAGCATCCCAAAGTGAAGAACACAACCATCTTAACTCAAGGTGTACCCAAGGAACATTATTGTGGAAACTATATGGAGTAGAGATGAACTTCAGAATCTTGAGAGGACTACTCAAGGAATTACTTGTGAAGAAGAAGTGGAGAAGGAGCTTGAAGGAGACAAGGATATATCATTTAGCTCGAAGGTAAGTACTGAGTCCATAATTATTGTTAAGACTAACCCTTCACCTTTACCTAGCAGATCAAAGAAATTGGAAAAGGAAGAAAAGGGTGAAGAGATCTTTCAAAAGTGAGGGGACTCAAAGATTATGAGTTTAAAGATAACAAAGATGTTAAATATGAGGGTTCATCAACTTAGGCCCTATCCTAAAGAACATCGTGTAGAGAAAATACACATTGTGACACATAAAGATCATAATTTTATCATATGCTGAGAAAAACAAGGAGTCAACCAATGATAATTAAAAAAATGCCCTTCTTGAGAGGTAACCCAAGGGAAGTTTGTTTCTTTTTCTTTACATTTCACATTTGTTAAAATGCGCATGTGTGTTTTTAAGATCGTTTGTTTCTTACGTGTTTTTAAATTTTCAAACAAAAAGAGAGAGGATCAATCAAACAAATAATAAACAAACATGTTCTTTTTGTTATTGCTTCTAGGATTATATAGTCATGATTAGAGATTAAATTGACTAGAAAAATCCATGGCAATTTGAGCATGTATTTTACTCTTATGATTGGTCAATATACATTATCTTTAAAAGAGTAATGACTAGTGGTAGATACAAGCCAATGAGATTTTGAATCTTTATAAACTGACACATCCATATCAATCTCATTGTCTTCTGTTTATGTGTGACTTTCATGACATGAACATCATAACGTTTCTTTGATTTTCTATTCAATACTACATTTTTATCACAAACATTAACATGAAAAATAATATAAGCATTCTTTGTTTCACAGTTTACATTAGCCAAATAGCCTACCTTTTGATATGATTTTTCCCTTTGTTAAGCCCCCTTAAGCTTTATTAGCCTTTCTTTTTTTACGCTAACCACTTTATATGCTTTAAACCTAACTAAATGTCCTACCAAAGTCTTAAAGCTAGCGGAGCATTTTTTAATTATTGATGATTGTGGATGCACAAAAGTATAAGTGTGGGATGTGTATAATATGGGTTGGTTCTAATGATTGGAATGTGTTTTTATCTCTTATCAATGAATTCTAAATGTTGATGTAGTTTCTTTCAATTTTTATTGACAAAAAAAGAAATAAAAAGAGAAGAATAAGAAAAGAACAGAGAAAATGATTACATAAAAGTAACCAAACCGAAATGCATATGTTTTGCAAAGTTATTCATTATTAGTTTTTCCTACTAAAGTTGTATGGAATGGGTGATTTGAGTAAAATGCATATGACATAGATGTTGTTTTGAAGGATCACTTCTTATAGTTTTAATGTATTGTTATCATCGATTTTTACGAGTAATCCCTTCTAATTGGTTATGCTTCATATGGTTTATAGTGTGAGGTCTTGAATCTAAGATGTGGAACATCGTTTTTACATTTGTATTGGTTGATGTATACAGTTGTGAGTGAATGTTGGTTTTTACGCTTGATGTTATATTGAGTGTTTTTCTTGTTTCACTAGCTTTGATGGCTTTTACACTATACTATCCAAATACATTAACCCTTACCCACATTTTAACATTGAAAATTTCTTTGATTCATGATTATGCATGAAAATCTTAGTGGTGGACATATGAAATGATATGCAAAGTTATGGAATGTCTTAATCATAAATGGTGTTGAGTGTACCTATGGATCAATGTTATTTACACACACTTTGTCTAAGTATACCATTAGATTGCTCAGTTTTTGAACGGAATGATGGTTTATTGGTCATGAGTAGAAGCATTGAATGTTGAGTTCTTGCTATGGATTTGAAATTTATTTCTCTTTTCTTATGACTATCTATTCTTGGAAAACATGGAAAATAAGTAAATGTTTTAGTTTATGACTTTGATTTTGTCATTTTTCCCGAGGATAGTCAAAATCTAAATGTGGGGGAACTTAATATATGCTTAATTGAATGTACATTTATTCCATAACACCTAATGATTAATTCTATGAAATGTTTAAGAAACTCATTTTGGTTCATGTTTAGTTTTAGGTATAATTTGGAAGCATAAGAGTTAAAGTGAGTTAAAAGCACATTCTTTGAGTCGTCTTCTCAAAATTCACACTCAATTAGCTTCATGGAATATAAGGAGAAGGATTAGAGCAAAGAGGAAACAAGAAAATGCCATAACATGAAGAGTATAAGATGCAGTGTAAGAGTCACAACCATGACTTAAGATGCACAGCCCTGACTCATGATTCACGACCGTGAACTTTCACAATCTGGGCCAGAAACCTAATTTATAGTATAAATAGGACATTTTGATGGAAAAAAAAAGAAGATGAATCATGTCGAGAGGAAAATAAGGGGCAGAGCATGCAGATTTTGGCAACTAATGGACGGCTAAGCTAAGCTTCCCTAACCCAATTTGAAGTTGAAATTGAAGCTGAAGACATGTTTTGAGCATATCTACATTGTGTTTGTTGTTCTATCTCTCTTAGGGATTAATTATATTATCCTATGTTTATTATTTGGGTGTCATGTAAGAATGATTGAATGCTCTATTTGATTGTTTTTATGTAAACCCATTGCTAGAAATCAAAGTCAAAGACATAACGTGCTACCCATTTCCAACTTCTTTCATTCAATGGATTAAGAAATGTATCATATCTCCTTCATATAGCATTCTTCTAAATGGCCAACCTGGCAAGTTTTTCAAAAGTTGCAAGGAAATTTGCCAAGGTGATCTTATATCTCCTTACTCTTTGCATTTGTCGTGGAACTTTTCAACAGATTACTTAAAAGAATTGTTAAAAGAACCAAGGGATTCAAATATCACTCTAGATGAAGAAAACTTCATATCACCAATCTCTATATTGTTGATGACCTTATGTTACTCCTCAAAGCAGATGCCACATCTATTTCAACCTTATGAAAGCTTATAAGGTCTTCAACATAATGTTTGTCTATAAGTGAACTGCTTTAAGAGTGGTTTTTTTTCCTATCTAAAGAGTAGTGTAAACCAAAATTCAAATTTGACTACCATAACAGGTTTTAAACAACAAACCTTTTTAATAAGGTACCTCGACATTCCAATCTCTTTGTATATGGTAAACAATAAAGATTTCAATAGCCTATTTGATAAAATCAACACCAAAATTTCTACTTGGACCTTTACACACCTTTCTATAGCTGGTAGAGCTCAACTCATTGTCTCCATACTAAAATTTATCAAAGTATATTAGGTTACTCTTATAGCTTTACCAATCAACATTATTAAATCTATTTATAAGATCATCAACAGTTTTCTATGGTATGGAAGTAATGGAAGTCCTAATAGGATCAAAATAAAATAAGGTGAAGTTTACATCCCAAAAATCAAAGGGGTCTTGGTAAATTTTCTCTTAGAACCATGAACACTGTCATACTCACTAAAAGATTGTGGAGACTCATTTTCGACAAGCAATCCTTCTCGTGCAAATGGAAATACTATTATTTTATAGAAAACAGGAGTATATGGAGTTTGGATGTGAAGCACTATCACTCTTCTACTTGAAAGCAATATTCAAGATGAGATAAAGATTCACACTTGACTTCATTGCAATAATAGGAAATGGAGAATCCATCAATTTTTGGCAATATAATTGGTTATTTATGGGCCATTTAGATAATTTGGTTTAAGCCTTGCTTTTTAGGTAAGTGATTCACCATAAAGCAATTGTAACAGCATCTCTAATGAATAAAGATATATTTAAACAAGTTCCCATTATTAGCATTATGAAAAATGAGATTATTCAATCCAATATTAACACAAATGAAGACAGATTCATTTGGAAACGTATCTCTAGTGGCATTTTTACCAACCAATTATGCAAAAGGTTTCTATTATGTGATATAGTATGTATGCCTTGGACTAAGGTGGTGGGGTTCAGTCATCTTCATTCACAAGCTTCCATCACTCTATGGCTTGCCATGAGGAACAAGCTGCCAACTGTTGATAAACTTGTCAAATTTCTGAATCTCACCAAATAGTGTACACGTTGCATAAGTGTTGAAGAATGTATAGACCACTTATTCTTCAAATGCAATTTTGCCAGGAAATTTGGAAAGAACTACTGATCAAATGCTTGATTGTTGATGCACCAAATGATTTGAGTAGCATCAAGACCTGGTGCTTAACAATCAGCCATCCAATTAGAACTATAAAATGGTGGTTTTGTATATCCTTATCTTGCCTGGTCACTGCCACATCGAATGAGATAAACAATCTCATTTTTCAAGATAAATGCCTCTCCAAAAGCAATTCTATAACCAACTTCTGCAGTTTATCGGATATTAAATAAGCATTCAAAAGCATAGAGTCCATGAAGTGCAATACCTTCCATCCAATTTGACTGTTTAGAACTTTCTTGTTTAAATTTAAAGAGATGTAATCCTCTCTAATTGCTAGTGCTCTTAAATGTATTTTATACAAATAAATTAAATTTAAAATATCATCTTAAATGTAATTTATACAAATTTAAAATTAAATTTACCATTTTTATCATATTAATTTTTAATTAATTATCTTTGATTCTTTTAAATGTTTGTGGTGTCGTAACCAACTTTTTCCAATACTAAAATTGTTTGATAATACTGCATTAATTAAGGTCGACACTAAAATAAATGAACAATCTAAATCATGTGAATCATCTTAATAATAATTAATACACTATGAAAAGTAATCTTATATTAGAACAAAGTAAAGGAAAGCCGAACTATGCATAAATGTGATCGATTAGTTGAGCCTTTGGTCTCACTCCCTCGTGCACAGTTCTAAGTTGAGAAAAGCTGCGAACTTGGTCATGGAAAACATGAAACGATGTCAAAAATGGTTCATTTGCACTCTCAGGTGCAAATATCGACGCCTTCCGGTTGCTTTTTATCGCCGATTATATTCGGGTCGGAACAAATCCTCTGTTCTAATTACCTAATTTCAACCGTATTGTATCCGATCTCAGCCACATATTCAAATAAATGTATAGCTAAAATTAGATAAAACTGAGTAAATGAAACAGAAGATCTCATGTGATTTAGGTCTGCTCCACAAGTTTTTCTTCAAACGGCATTTTCATGTCCGATGGAATGATTATTAGTAAGCTCTCAACTCTAATTACCCACTTTTCTTAACAATAAACTTCTATGTAATACAAGATTTCTGGATAACAAGCCAATCAGTGTACACAGTACAACCCTTACAGGCAAAGAATACCAAAACCGAAAATACAAAGCAACCAACCGCTTACACTGACAATATCAAAAGTTACACTCATTATTCCTCATGACTATGGGATTTTGTGAGAACCAAAATCAACATATGTTGGAAGAGCAATGTCAGGACACAACTAGTATATATAGACATTAAAGACTCCACGTGTTTCTAAGAGATCCCAATCTCCAGGGATGTGCACCCCTGAACTGAAAGGTGAACTTGGGTTTCTCAACTTATTGTGTTAGCGATCGCTTTGTCTCTATGAACCGACATCAATTCGGTCACTGAAAGACCCTCGAGAATCCAGCATGCTTTCAACTGCACCCACAACTGGACCCTATAGGAATCGTAACACAAGCATACCAGACCTCTTGACAAACCCCAAAAGGACTCACTCAAACGGCAGACCCAGTTGATACTCCATGAAAATTCAATGAAGAAAAAATTCTCGCCTGCTTTATGTTCAATTTGTATAGTATAGACGATCCAGACAATTATATCACAATACTTACATTTAGCTGAAATTGAATCCACCAGAAGGAACAGCAGGAACCTCATTCCCAAACCGGAACTCGGATTGGGGCGCATGCCCTGGTGGCATTGTCTCATCCTCTTCCTCCAACCAATATGTCTCAAGAATCTTCACTGCCTTCTCATAAATCTCTGTATTGTCATGAGACTGTAGATTTTCGATTTTCTCCAGGCCCTCAGCATCGACAATCATTTGAGCATAAAGGTTTATACCCCCATTGTTGCCCAAATTCTTGTCAGCCTCCCCTACCTTCAAGATGTTTTCTAACCCTTCTAAGCACACAGCCACAATTCTTGGATCGGGGCAGATGAGAAGATCACATAATGATTTAATACAGCCTTGACTAAAAAGAAACCTGAAACATTTTTGCACTCATATTAAATTATGAAGTCTAGTCTCAACTTAATTTATCAGATATTCTCAAGCAAGAAAATAAAAGAAATTAGATTGACTTTCTTACTTGATCTGCTCATGAGTACCACCAGATGTAGCATTTGAGATGGCCCACGCAGCCTCCTTTTTAATGTCAAACTCAGCATTTTGAAGCAGTTGAACCAGTGGGCCAATAAGATTAGCCTCAATTACTGCCTGTAAATTTTCATAGAAGGGTGTTCAGTTACTAATGCCACAGTTCAACCCAAAATTAAGTGAAAATGGAACGAGCCAACAAGAAGAAAATTAGTACCTGGATTTGTTCCTTATTGCCAGCTGTTATATTAGATATAGTCCAACAAGCTTCTTTTTTGATGCTCTTTTTATAGTTATTTGTCAACAAGTTCAGAAGGCATGGCAGTGCTTGATGATTGATAATACACTAGTTTGAGGAGAATAAATCAACACACAGGTCAGGTGACCATAAAAAATAAGCTAGCTTCTGGGATGGATATATAGATAACAAAATCAGAAGCAGATAACATAAATAATTATTGCTTCACCAATAGATCAGAAACAACGCCCCAGTTTCAGGCTTATATCCACTGCTCAGGATAAATCACTTACATTTCTGTCTATGCAAGTTAGTAATGCTCAAGCACTGAAACCCAGAAAATTTTTTTGCTTAGACCTAATAGAACAATACTAGGTTTTACATGTGCAATGTTCTCAAAACATTAACAGATATGAAAACCTAAAACTGAAACTTCAAGCCCAATCTTCCCCAATAAATATTGTTCGGCAACAAGCAGTACAAAATAATTTCATTGTCTATGGGTTCCTAGATTCCGATAAAATAGAACCGAAAAGAATTTCAATGTCATGGAACAGCATTTCAACTAGACACAAATGCATGTGCAAGTAAAAAAATGCCTATAACATGCAGTACCTGAGTCTGCATATCATCACCAGTGACAATATTCCCAACAGTACGAAGTGCAGGAATGAGAACTGATGGAGACGGATGCCTGTCATATGTTAAAAAATATCAGGCTTGAGAGCAGCAAGCCAGTAACCAATTTCAAAAGCTCAGTGTGAAGGAATCATCAACTTACTGTAAAAGCTCGATTAACCGTGCGCATACACGTGCTTCAATTACAGCTTGAATTTTGTCATTGGTACCATCAGAAAGATAAGAAAGTGCCCAACATGCATCAGTCAAGACTTCTTCATCATTAGAATGAATAAGATGTGCAAGAGCTGGAAGTGCAGGCTTAACCTATTTATATGGTGCAACATAATTCAGCTTTCAAAAACAAGTAGCTTAATTACAATAATATACCAAGGACATGACCAGTAAATTGCAATAAGCCCCTTGCAAAGGAAAAAAAT
The DNA here is from genome assembly GCA_024678245.1 of Erythroxylum densum. Classification (NCBI taxonomy): domain Eukaryota; kingdom Viridiplantae; phylum Streptophyta; class Magnoliopsida; order Malpighiales; family Erythroxylaceae; genus Erythroxylum; species Erythroxylum densum. Next base: position 6,236,882 of record JANPWT010000007.1, read on the forward strand.
TCTTCGAAGTCTTATCACCATCAACATTTAAAATCCAAAAGCATTATAAACAAAACAATTTACATGATACCTTTCAGACATGTTTTACATTGTAAGTCAAACAGCAAATGGAGAAAGTTGTATCATTAATGAACCTGATCAAAAGGAGGTTGTGGCTTGCCTCGACAAAAGTTTGATAGAGTCCACGTAGAATTTCTGAGCATAGAGAGTTTGGCATGGTCATTCAATTGTGCCAATAAAGGAAGTAAAGCTCCATGGCCAAGGACCAGATCACGGCATCTAGGAGAATCACCAGCAACATTTCCCAAAGCCCACACAGCCTGCAGATTGGAGAACAAAGAAATTGTGATAGGTCAGACAGCAATTAAAAGTAGCATAGCACTGCAACAGTAGTTCAATAGAGAGTCCAACCACTCACATTTCGTAATTAGAACTACAACAATGAAAATGCAGCAATAATCGGAGTGTGTCATCTGTTTTTATACCTGCTCACGAACATCATCACTTGGTGAACGAAGAAGCGTCACAAAAATGGGAACTGCACCATGATCTATGACCACCTTAGTGTGCTCAGATGTTCCGGAAGCAATATTTGTTAGAGCCCAGGCTGCTTCAAACTACAAGGATTTGGAAAAATCAGAAGTCCATGAAGTAAATAATGGCAATGTAAGAACAAAAGCAACTATTCATTTACAAAACCTGGAGCTGGGGGAAGTCCTCTCTCATCAGGAATTCAACAAACCGAGGAACAACACCTGTTCGTATCACTTCCTCGATTGGAGGACTCCGTTCTAATTGAGGGCAAGGTGGATGTGGTAAATACTTTATGCAAAACAGCATACACACTAGACACCATGAATTGTAATAAAGAAGTAAATGCAATTCTCACCTATTGAAAGCAGCTTCCTGAATTGAGTAGTTGCCTCAAGCTGCAAATTACTATCATCAGACCAAATACCAGCAACCATTGATGGCAGGTGCTCCAACTGCAATCAAGGAATCAACTCATATGTAAATTACTACATAAAAACGCATTCCCCAAAACCTGCCAACTTTTTTAAGGCAATTAATTTTGATACAAAAAAGAAAATCACATGAATGGGAACAACGAGAGAACAATGGAAGCAAAAAAAGGGGGAAAATTGAGTCAATAGCAGCAACATAAATAACTTTGAAAAAAACAAGGATATCAAAGCAGTTATGTAAAGAGAAGTAGCAGCTCATAAAAGTGTAACAACTATGCTCTAAGATTGTTCCAAAACCATCCCACTAGCTTATTTATTGACATCTAGCACCAACACAAAAAGATATATGACACCCAATTTTATAGACAATCCAATATCAACAAAAACAATTTGAATGAACAGTGCTCAATTTAATAATTAAATGGAGAAAAAATGAAAAATAAAAAAGAAGCTAATTGGCATCACATTTTATTGGGGTAAAGGAAAAAGGTATTCCCACGTTTAAAAAGGTATAATTCCACTCTTACTGTGTTTCTTCTCTTTCCATGGCTCAGGACAGCCCAGTCTTTGCAACCCAAAACAGGAAAGAAAAATATGAGTAATTCCAACTGAAAAGCTACAGAAACAAAAATTAACCGCAATTCCAAGTCCAAACTCAGTAATTCACTAGGTATAGAACCACTGTTAAATTTGGCGGAGGCCACGGCTTCTACTACTGAAAAAACAATAACTAGAATAATTTAGCCGTGATCCTGAATTCAAAAACAAATTGAAACTAACGACCAATAACATGAACTGGCATATCAAATCATAAAATTGGAGAACCCCAACAATTAAACAACCAATTCATCAACGAAGACCAACAATAACACACCACTAATCGTTATCCCTATTAATCAATCACGTATTTACCTAAAAAAACCTAATAAAACTAAAGAACTAATGCAATCAATCAACTTTAATTCAAAAATTCCAAAGGGAAAAAAAAAAGAAAGAAAACCTTCTTTTCGACGGCAGACGAGTGAAGAGAAGCAGGTAAGGTCTGGGCTTGAAGGCCTTCACGGCGCTTCTTCTGGAGGCTCTCCTCCCTACGATTCTTCCGGATCTCCACCATGTTATCCTCTCTTCTTCGACGACCCTCCTCCGCATCCACCGCTACCTTGTATCTGTTCCGACGGACTTCCGTCCTCGAGCTTGGCCTCAACGACATCGTTTCAGCTACAAATTTACCTCTGTACCAAACGATCTATATATGTATGTATGAGAGATGAAATGGGAAGATATGGAGACTTTTGAGGGCCTCGATTTGAGAGAGAGAGAGAGAAGGATGCGAAGGGAGATGGTGAGAGTTTATGGGGGAAGGAGACGCGGCATGGAAGAGTAGAGTTGGGTTGAGGAATGGACACGGATCGGCGCTTAATTACTGGCTATACCAGTTCATTTCAATTTGAATGAAAATGATTTTTGTTTTATCAAAATATCTATTATCATAACTCTATTAATTTAACAATCTTTTTATTTTGGACAATCACAAAATATTTAGTAATATTATAAAAATTAAAAAATAAACATTTTTTAAAACCTTGAGAATGATGCTACACTAGAGAGGAATAGCGGAATCTTGCAGGCATTGGCGAGCCTTAACTAGTATTCGACACATGGAATAATGGAAAAAGATAAAGATTTGTGAGGAGGCAAAGAGGGAAAGAAGCAATGTCAAGGGTTGGCATGCATTGGTGCATTACGAGCTACAAAATTTAGATGTAAGACCATAAGAAGGCTTAAGATAGACATTGAGTAGAAGGTTAGCTAGATCACATGCATGACAGGAATATGCAAGAGTTCTACGGTGACTTAGCAAGTAGATCAAGCATGGTGCGAGTTTTAGGATAGTTTTGAACCTTGTATGAGCTGATTTGGCTAAGGCTGGATTCTTAATGGATTAAGGACTTAATATGTACTCAAATGAATAGACCATAGCAAATGGAGTTGGCATGGGAAAGCATTAGACGGATCATTGTGCTATTAGCTTAGATGTCTCATCATCAACGGACAGAGATGAGGAAATCTTGAATGATGTGACAGATAAGATCACAATGGAGGAACATAACTCTAAGAGATAAAGATCATATGAAAGGATCATCTAAGATAGAGGAGATCGTCGTGAATATGGATAATCATTTCTAAATAGTGTAATCTTTTATCTTGTTATTATGATGTCTCTTAATCCTATTAGATAAAGTCCTCATTGGACGAGGATGACATCTATTGGTTAATATGATGTAATCTGAGATTGTGATCTTCTTCTTTCTTCTTCTTACACCACCGAAACTCTCTCACCTTTAAATCCTTGTATTTTTTGTATGTTTATGTCTAATTCCTACATCAATAATCCATACTTTTACCCCTCATAAGATGGTTAAAGAATTAGATTATTGTTGTCCTTTGTTCTAGCCGAAAACCATCCTGTTGTTACTTTGAATTTGTGATGATTTTTTGCATGCATGGAGAACTGAATTAGTCTGATCTTTGAGCTGGAATGTAAGCTAGACAAGTAAGTAAAAGATTGGTATTTATGACATGTTATAATAGAGAATTTATGATGATGAAATTGGGATGAATTGTATATGATGTTGATGATGAATTGTGCTGGAAATTTCTGCATGAACTTGGATACTTTTCTCTTATGTTCTTGATGTATAAACAATAGGTTATGGATTGTTTTATGGATGAATTAGATTAGGATTTGAGTTATAATGAAGGTGAATTTATGTTAAAGAAAGGCGCTAATATAGTGATCTTGAAATGGCAATAGAACTAGGATACATAATTGACAGTGAATTATTGTTTCTGCTTTAATTTTGATGTGTGAAAGATAATGATCTGTGAGTTGTCTAATAAATGATTTTTGAATTGGGTTTAGACATGAATTTTATAAGGGATTAAAGCACGAATAAGGTAGAATTGAAGTGAAATTGACGGACTTTGGTGAAGGTGCGTTGGAAAAAGTATGAAGGAGTAAAAGTTGGCAATAAAATGAAGGTTATGGATGAGTGAACGTGGGATTTATAAGGGTCCTTCCCACGGTCTTGGGAAGTACTTTGGAAGGAAAAAAAGGTTGGTTTTAGGCAATTGTTGGAATATATAACATTAAGACACTTTATAATGGTGTAATTGGACTTGATTGGGGCTTGAAACGAACTTAGAAAGTTGCTTGATTAAGTGATTAAGTGTTTGGTAAGTTTAAGTTGTTAATTGAGGTTATAAATTAAGTTTAAGTTGTTAATTGAGGTTATAAATTAAGGAATGGACTGATTGATATCAATGTATATGAATTTGAGAAGTATGAGTTGTTAATGGTATAAAGATGTTCATGTGAATGCAAATGT
>JANPWT010000007.1:6286335-6299989 GCA_024678245.1 Erythroxylum densum
GTTGACACTTTGACCATACTCTGAACCAAATGGGGTATAGATGGTGAAAGGATTAATTGCATGGAAATATTGTGTATAGAAGGGTTTGTAGTTAAATCACTGACTTTCCAGTCAATGGGGAGCCATGAGGTGTTGCTAGATACCACTTTTAACTTACTTGAATTAAGTGTTAATTCAAGTGACCAACATAATCGGGAACCTAATAGGTCACATATATAGGAGATCCGAGGGATGAGTAAAATGATCTTGAATGATTATTCAAGATATGAGAGAGTGTTTAGGGATTGTATCGCGATGAGATCATAGTAGAAAATGTTGCATAGAATGGATTAGAAACAAGTGTTGTTGGCTGCCAATTTGGCCATTAACTTCCCAAATTTCCATTAATGCATGTTATTCATGGTCATTAACTTCCCATTACTTCCATTAATGCATGTTATTTATGGTCATTAACTTCTCATAACTTCCATTAATGCATGATATTTATGACCACTAACTTCCCATAACTCTCCATTAGTGATGGGGGTTATGAAAGGCTAAATGGTGCAAAAAATAGAGACCATTTTTGTGCATCTTGTGTGAGACACAAGGGTGAAAAGAAAGGTTCTTTCTTACACACACTCTTTTCCTCTCTAGCTCTCACAAGATTTCTTGTCTTTGCTAGCATAATGAAAGAATTTTAGCCATCTCCTAGTGAGGTTTCATCCTTCTATCTTCGTGTGGACTGTCATTAAAGACAGTCTATGTTGATCATTGTAATTTACGACAACCCAACATGGAGAAGATTAAAAAATGAAGAAGATCGTCGAAAGGTATGTAAACATCTTACATTTCATGTTTTTGTTTTCTATATCTATATTTATGAGTAGATCTAGTTTTTGAGGTTCTGATTTATTTTCCACTGCATATATTTCATATATATTATGTATGAGATGCATGACCAGAACCTTTCATTTACATGGTGTGAACATATGTTACATATGTATGAGTTGTGTGAATGTGTCAATGGAAATAACTTGATGGAAGTAGTTTACCTTTGAACATAATCATTGAATTTGTAAAGGCCTACTGACTTATGAATTTCATATTTTAAATATCTTTGGTTGAATATGCATGTTGTTTAGGATATGATGTTATTTTGTTCACTTTAGGAGATTTTTATATGCATTTATAATTGTGACGCAGTGCATCATAATACAACTCAAAATAACTAGACCTAAACTATAGCTAGTGCTAAGTCTAGGTCGATCCTATAGAGAGTGTGTAAAGCTTTTGAAATGAAATCAATCGGTGTTTAGGTTATTAGGGGGGGTTGTTGGTTTTCAAATAAGAAAATAAAAAATAAACTAAGGAAACAATTAAAGAAAACATTCAAAAATGATGAAAAGTGATGAACGTGTTAGGGACCTAGTCATCAATTCACTCTCGACCTACCTACAATTAAACATACTTCACTGAGTTATTATCCTTATACCTCTCCTAGCAAATATTAATCGTAGGTTAACAACAAACTTTGCCCTAGTTTTCCCTTAGGTCGTGTTTAATTAAGAGATGCTAGTTAATTAAACTTAGCTATCGAACAACCTAGGATATGATCTCTATATTTAATTTGACAACTACATTAGGAATTAAGCAAAAAAGATTAATCAAGGCAACAATCACACAAGCTCAGCTCATTTAACCTAGGTTATATTGTCTTTAATGATTTGACACCAATCGAAAACACAACAATTAATAATTGTATCCCTAATGATCCAAAAACTATTAGTTGTTACAAATGAATCTTAACATAATAATTACGGATTATATTAAAAATTCTAGCAATATCCAAACACAACAATTATGGATTGTGTTCAAGATTCTAACAATGGGGTTCACACGTAAACAATATAATGATAACGAGAATAAATATCATTCTTACATGAAAATCCAAATCCATAAGCACAGGATAACATAATCAATCCCTAAAGAGAAAGAAAAACAAAAACAATGAAAGAAATGTTTAACCGAGTTCTTCAGCATTGATATCACCTCTAAACCAGTGTTGGGGAGCTTAGCTCTCCATGGGTCTCCATTAGTGTTGAGCTTTGCCTCTTTTCTTTCCCAAAACCACCAAATTTTTATCACATGCATTAACATGGAAATGATATAGGCATTCTTTGCTTTACAAGCTACATTAGCCAAATAGCCTACCCAATGACATGATTTATCCTATTGTTAAGCACTTTGATCTTCATTTTCCTTTTTTATGTTAATCGCATTACGAACCTTCAACCTACCAAATGTCTCACCAAGCCTTAAAACTAATAGAGCATTTGTGATTGTTGATGTAAAAGAGCATAAGTATGGGGGTGTACATATATGTGGGTTGTCTATAATTAATGGAATGTAATTTTTATCTCTTAATAATGAATTCCATTGTTAATGTAGTTTCTTTAATTTTTTAATTATTTAAAAGAAGAAGAAAAATAAAACTAAAAGAGAAAGAGAATATAAGAAAAGAAGTTAATCGTTTATTTTCCAAAGTAATTCATATTAGTCTGTCCTCTTAAAGTTGTATGAAATGGGTGAATTGATTATGATGCAAACAAGGGAGAAATTGTTCTGAAGGGTCATTCTTTATGGTTGTAGTGTATTATTCATCATTGTTTATATAGGTGATTCATTCTAATTCCATGAGCTTTATGGTTTGTAGTATTAAGGATTGAATCCAATTTATGAAACCGATTTTTTGAAATCATCATAGTTGATGGTACCCAGTTTTGAGTGGATGATACTCTTTGCACTCGATACTCTATTAAATGTTTTTCCTACTTCACTAGTTTTGCTAGCTTTTGAACTACATAACCCCAGTATTTCTTACCTTATCCTTTGGCCCCATTGTAACCTTTAAAAGTCCACTAACTTATGATTATGTACGTGAATCTTTAATTGTGTAGAATTGAAATGATATGCAAGTCATAGAATGTCTTGATCATAAAAGGTGTTTGAGTGTACCTATAGATTTATCTTATTTTTAAACACAACTTATCAAAGTCTACCCCTATATTGCTAAAGTCTTAAATGGAATGATTGTTGTTTGATCAAAAGCAAAAGCATTGAATGTTTAATTCTTGTCATGACTTTGAAAGTTTTTCCGCTCTTCTTATAACTATCTATTCTTAGTAAATATGGAAAAGGAGGAAGTGTTTTTCTTTTAGTTTTGATTTTTGGTTTTTTTCGAGGTTAGTCAAAAGTTAAGTGTGGAGAAACTTGATAAGTTTATGATTGACTATATATTTACTCACTAAGGCTTAGTTATTAATCTTATGTTGTGCTTAAGATTCTTATTTTAGTTCATGTTTTGTTTTAGGTACAAATTGGATGAAAAAAAACTAAAATGAGCTAAAAACATATCCGTGGTGCACTTTTAATGATGCTCGATCTTAATTGCCTTAGTGGAAGCAAAAGGAGATAAGTTAGGGTGAAAATGGGACAATGAATACAAGAAATGGAGTCACTGGAACTGTGTAGAGCTCAAAGATGAAGTTTCAAGTAGCCCTATAACCTACATAGTTGTATGGGCATTTACAAGGTTGTGTAAGTGAGCTACACGGGCAATGAAAAGTGTATGTTCATGATTTTTGGCAAATTTGACATACACGGTCACTTACACGAAACCCTAATTTTAACTATAAAAGGATATTTAAGAGGAAAAAAAGGCAAATGAAGACATTAGAGGATCAAAAGAAAACAGTTTCCTTTCCTTTTAAAGAACAATAAGAAGCTAAACTTTATCTTTCCAATTCAAAGGGGATATCGAGGCTGACAAACATATTTGGGCGTTGATTAATTTAGTGATGTTGTTTTTAACTCTCTTTTAGGATTGATTATGATATTCTATGTTTAGTGTTTTGGATTTATGTATGAATGATTTAGATACACCTACTAAATTATTCATATATGCATTCATTACCAGAATTTTGATAACAATAGTAATCATTATACATCTAAGTCACTTGTAGTTAACTATTGGTCAAACATCATTAAGGATAACAAAGAATATCTTAAATCACTCTATAATGCTTAGTGATTAATGTTATGTTATACTTAAGACACTTATTTTAGTTCTTTTTTTTTATATACAAGTTGGAGAAATAAGAGTCAAAATGAGCTAAAAACACATCCTTGGTGTCATTCTAAAGATGTTTGATCTTATTTTCCTTAGTGGAAGCAAAAAGGAGATGAGCTAGGAAAGAAAAAAGGAATGCAAGAAATGGAGTCATTGGATGCATATAGGAGCGTGGAAATGAAGTTTCAAACAGCCCTGCAATGTACATGATTGTGTGGGGACTGACATGACTATGTTAGTTAGCAACAAAACTAATGTAAACATTTATGTTCACAATTTTTGTCAACATTAACATATATGGTCACTTACATGCACATTTAGCTGACTTTGCATTATTACAATACCCCAATTTTAACCATGAAAGTGCATTTAAGAGGCCAAAAAGGTTTTGAAGACATTAAAGACTCACAAAGGGGCAGTTTCCTTTCCTTTTGAAGAGCTATAAGGATATAAACTTCGTCTTTCCAATTCAAAGAAGATATCAGGGCCATCGAACATGTTTGATCATTGATTAATCTAGTGATGTTCTTAATACTCTTTTGGGATTGACTATGTTATTCTATGTTTAATGTTTTGTTTTTATGTATGAATGATTTAGATAGGCCTATTAGATTATTCTTGTATGTTTCATTGTTAGAATCTAGATTGCAATACGTAAATATCGTATATCTGATTCACTTATAGTAAACTAATGCTTAAGCATCATTAGGATAATATGACATAGGTTAAATGACCTGAGCTTATGTAATTGTTACGTAGGTTAACTTGTTTTCCTATTATGTAATACGATTGTTACACTAAATCTAAAGAGCTTATTTTAGGTTGTTTCATAGCCAGAAATAATTAAAAGGATTGTTTTAATTAGATATAATGTAAGGGAAAACTGGGATTGCCAAAGCTTGTTAATTTGCGGTTAATATTTTCAAAGAGAGGTGTTAGAACAATATAATGATTGATTATGCACATTTATGTGAAAATCAAGATTGAACCACGAATATGATTTGAAACTTACTAATTAAAATTTATCAATTTTTTACTGTTTTATTTGATTTGTTTTCCATTGTTTTGCTTTTTCTATTATTTAACAATTAGGTGGCCCATTTTTATGAGTGAAGTGTTGGCCTATCAAACAAGTGTATAGTCATAAGTTAATGGTGACGAAAATGAGAATACTTTGTTGGATGAGAAACTTTACTAAAAAAGATAAGGTCAGAAATGTTATGGTAAAAGATAACTTAAAGGTAACTAATATTAATGAAAAATTAAGAGAGACAAGGCCAAAGTGATTCGAACATGTTAAGAGGAGACACTTTAACGCTTTAGTGAGAAGATGTTAAAAGATTGTATTTAGAGATCTTAAAAGGAAAAAAGAAAGGCCTAAGAAGAACATGAGAGAGGTTATCAAGAATGATATAACTCTACTAGTTATTATTGAGGATTGATAATTAATAAAAAAACTTTAATGTACTAGAATAAAGGTAAATAATCTCATATATAGAGGTTCTTCTCTTTCTCATAAGTCTTTTAAACATTTTCTTTGGAATCTTATATCTTATATTTAGCCTAAACATTTAATATATTGTACGTCCCTCTTAGTTATTTAACCTAAACATTTTCTTATTTAGCCTAAATATTTTTTTGTAATAGTTTGTTTGATTTATCTATTTACTTGTCTTATTTTTTATTTGTGTAATTATTTACTTATTTTATTTTTTATTTTTACCTTGTTCTAAATATATTATTTTATTTTATTTTTATTTTTAAGTTTAGGTTTATTATATATATATATAGAGAGAGAGAGAGGTTTATCAAAAATAACCTCTCTTAAAAATAAGACCGTATACTTTTAAATTTTAAATTTTCCAAAATCTCACTTATTAAGAAAACTTTTACTATTGTTATTGTTATGGTTAATTTTACTTTATTTTGCCAATTAAACTAAGCTTCTTAATTTTAAACAATCATTTATTCAGCGGAAAATCTAAACACTCGCTTTTTAACGTACGGCCACTTTTCACCGATTAACGCAAAACGTTTATGGAAAAAGATCATGTCATAATTTTAAAAAAAAAGAAAAGAAAACAAGCGGTACATATTTCTCTAAACTAAGGCGAACACAAATCACGACTCAACCTCTCGCGTGTAGAAGAATAGTGAGAAGAACATAGCGTTCCATATGCTGCCACGTGGCTACTGACAATCTCCAAAAATTTGGCGGGTGTTCTGTCCCTGAAAGGCTGAAACGAGTTCTGCCATAAGTATCACAATGAACTGGGGCGTTTTCGTCATTGTAGTAGCATTCAACTCACCTCCAAAACCCACCCGTAAGGCTAGGGTTTTTGTGCTTATCCACCGATAAAGAGCCTGTCTCTCTTGTCGGTCCGTGCGTACCTCCCTCCCTCTGTTTCTATGTCTTCACCTTTCACTCTATTTTTTGTTCCATTTGTACGTTTGTTTCTATCGTTGCCTTTTGAACAAAACTGGCGTGATCGTTACTGTTGCACAAAGTTGTAAACTTTCCATTTTTTGGCATCTCGTTTACCTTCGAAACCCATTAGTCCTCTATCTATCCTTGTCCCTTTTGAAGGCTATTTGTTGAAAAGAAGAGAAAAGTTCATTGGCATGATGGATCTCAAGGAAAGGGTTAGAAAGCAAAATCATTATCTTCATTCCACCTCAGTTCAGTGTTCTGCTCTGTCTTTTTTTTCCCCTCTCTGTGCTTTGTCTTTTTGGATTCACTTGTGTGGTGTGAATTAATGATGGTTTGTGATTGTTGTTCCAGAAACCATCGCGTGACGAAGAAAACAGAAGTGATCACAAGAAGTGCTGTACTGATTGTAAGACCACACAGACCCCCTTGTGGAGAGGTGGACCAGCCGGGCCCAAGGTGCTGTCTTTTCACTTTTAATTTATGTTCACTAAAGTGCTGTCTTTTCGCTTTTAATTTATGTTCACTTCTTGATTTGTCTCCGCATTTCGTTGTTTATTCGCTTCTCTGTGTCTGCATCCATGATCATAATTCATAACTAATGGCCACTTCTCTTGGAATTCTGGTTTTGGGTCAGTCTTTCTTCATTCAGATCATATATTTTAATCGATATATCAAACTTGTTTATTTCTTTTCTTAATGGTTTATTTTGGATTTGGTTTCGGTTTCAATGACGTGATCAGTTCTTCCCTTCTATGGTTGATTGTTTTGGGCCTCTGCGTTTGTCCATATTCGTGGATTGCATTGCTTGATCTGTGTCAGTGGTTCTATCTATCGGCGTTAGATCGTTACACTTGCCATGTACATGATTTCCATGGGCTCAGTATGCCCTTTATGACTGGCTGTTTTGACATTTTGCAGTCGCTGTGTAACGCCTGTGGGATTAGATACAGAAAGAGAAGAATAATCGGGGTGGGACTGGACAAAGATTCCGACAGGCAAAAACAAAGGACTAATATCACCTTCACTGCCACACCCACCTCTGCCTCCACAAGTGCTGACAGCGTATGTAGTAGTGACAGTAGCAGTACCAGTGCTAGTGGTAATAATCCGATGAGAGAGCCATTGAACATGAGTTTTGTGGTTTGGGGTAAGGAAGTAATGATTCAAAGATCATCAGCAATTAAGAAGCAAAGGTGCCAAAGGAGAAGGAAACTGAGAGAAGAAGAAGAGGCTGCTTTCTCATTGATGGCTTTGTCATGTGACTCAATTTTTGCATGAAAGTAGGAAAAGTTAGAAGATTACTAAGAAAAAGGGTGACAAAGTAAGTCGAACCCAAGTTCATAGCCTATACGCCTATACTAGTTGTTTTGTACTTTTACATAAATTTAATAGCCTTTCTTTTTCAAGTTAAATGGTGAAATGAGAACGATCATACCCTTGTTAATGATGTATTTTAAGGGTTTTATTTCAAACAATCTTTTATTAAGATAATAAATTTAAATTTTAAACAGTTAATTAAATCGATAAGATATGAAATTTAAGATTTAATAAGATTTTAAAATATTATTAAAAATGTAAAGATAAATAAAAAATAAAGAAAAGTGGATCTACTTATTACTCTCTTTTTTTTTTTACTCCCTCTTAAGTTCAATAATTTTTCCATTTCTTCCCTTACATGACTTATAACCTTTGTAAAATTTCACTGCCTTAGTCAACTACTAAGGTTGTTGAATTCCCATTTTGAGTTTGCTTTCGGGCATGCATTTATAGGAACTAAAAAAAGAACAAAGGCGATATCTATCTAAATAGAAGATATGTTACTTCTTATGTAAAGGTTTGAAGCCTCTATATAGGTAAATGCAAACAAGAATAATATCAAGAAATAATAACATATAATCTATATAGATAAATTAGATAATGACCTATAATTTGAAACCAAGATAAAATTGATTGGAGCAATTGAGAAATAATTTACTAGATAAGATAAGATAAATGATAAATGTTAAATAGACTATATTTTTAATTCTATATTTAATGCATTTTTCTTGTTTATTTGAGATTTTCTTATTGTTTATAGTACTTATTTTATTTCTATAATGTTTTTAGGTCGGCAAACTCGGAACAAAAATGGAAGAATTAAAGCCATTTTGGTGGTGTTAAGTCGTAACTCGCGTATCGCTTCGAGCGGATACAAACTCCAGTAGTGGGGATTTGAAATCAGAATATATGTCAACAAAGAACTGGTTGACGACAGTGTATAAAAGGTTGGAAGAGACTTTGTTTGGGTTTTTAACTTCTTGATAATGATGCAACAAATACATGGACTCTGACTTAAATAGAAGACAATCAGATATGTGGTACCCACGTAGGGGTCCATGACTGATTCCACGAATAACAAATAACAAATGGGAGACAAATCAGGAAATAACAGAACAAGTCAAACACATAACAAAGACAAACCCATCACAATGCATAATCACCCAAGTACTTCGGAGCTTCTCGAGGGCGTTGGCTTCTACGTTGCACAAGTGGTGCTGACTCAGTCCCACTCGTATCATCCCTTCCCGGATCGGAAACCACCTTGCCCGCAAGGTGGATGGCTGGAAACTGCTCCTCGATCCAGCGGCGATTTTCCCAGGTGGCATCTGTATCGTTTCCTCCTGTCCAACGAACAAGCAGCTCTTCAGTCATGTGGCCCTGTCGCAAAATCTTACGCTGGCCCAATATCTTATCAGGCAAGGCAACTGGATGCCCATCAACAATCGGTGGCAGCTCAGCTACTTCGGAACCAACTTTGCCGTGAAAAGGCTTCAATAACGACACATGGAAAACAGGATGTATTTTTGCCGTTTCCGGTAATGCCAACTTATACGCAACTACTCCGACCCTTTCAGTCACCAAGAAGGGTCCATAATAGCGTGTAGATAACTTTTGACTCCTCCTTCGAGCTACGGAAGTTTGCCGGTACGGTTGCAAGCGGAGTAAAACCCAATCCCCAACTTCGAATTGCAGGTCCCGGCGTTTCTTATCTGCTTGCTGTTTCATACTCTGCTGTGCGTGCTGCAAGTTTTCCTTCAATTGCTTGAGGAGAGCATCTCTTTCCACTAAAATGACATCCACTGAACTGACTTTACTTGTTCCCTGTGAGTATGGCAAAAGCTCAGGTGGTGCCCGCCCGAACAGAGCTTGAAATGGGCTCATTTTAATAGCTGAATGAAAGCTTGTATTCAGTGAATACTCAGCCCACGCCAAAAAGAACATCCAACGTGCAGGCTTATTGTACGTGAAAGCCCTCAAATATTGTTCTAATCCCCGATTCATGACCTCCGATTGCCCATCGGACTGCGGGTGATAGGCGGTCGTAAAAGAGAGCTTCGTACCACTGAGCTTGAACAGCTCCTTCCAAAACGCTGACGTGAATACCTTGTCCCTGTCCGTCACAATATTTTTCGGCATCCCGTGTACCTTTACCACCACGTCCATGAAAACGCAGGCCACCTTTGGAGCGTCGAATTCAGTCGGCAAACCAGCAAACCGAGCAAACTTTGATAGACGATCCACAACCACCATTATGACGGTACATCCCTTTGACGGAGGAAGACCAGTAACGAAGTCCATGGTCACGGCGTCAAACACACCTTCTGGGATCGGTAATGGCTGTAACAATCCCGCAGGAGGTTGAGTGGAGTACTTGGTTGCTTGACAAATCTCACACTTAGTGATGAAATCCTGCACGTCCTTGCGCATTCTCGGCCAAAAGAATGACATTGATAGTCGTTTGAACGTGCGAAGTATCCCAGCATGCCCACCGATGGGGGAGGAGTGATATTCTTGAAGGAGCAGAGGCTTAAGTGGTGATTGAATGCTTAAACAGAGCCTTCTGTTGAAATACACCACCCCGTCAACAATCTCGTACGGTGCTGGTAATTCGCCTTTGTGCTTGAGCTCATGAAGCTTAAGCAAATCTGGAAAGGCTTGATTTTCTTGGCGTATTGTCTCAATAAGGTTTGGAGCCACACTCGTAATTGCCAAAAATTCAGAACTTGCTTCATCTCGTCTTGACAGCGCATCAGCTACCCTGTTTATGGGTCCAGGTTTGTAGTCAATTCGGAACTTGAAGCCCAGCAACTTCCGAATGTAGAAGTGTTGGTCCGGGGTTTGAACGACTTGTTGGAGCAATTCCCTTAGACTTTTTTGATCAGATCGTATCACGAATTCCCTTCCCAAAAGGTATTGTCTCCATTTTTGCACCGCTTCAACAATGGCTAGGAGTTCTTTGTGATATGTTGAGGCTACCCTTTGACGCGGCCCAAGCTTTTTGCTGAAGTATGCGACGGGCTGTTCTTCCTGTAACAGGACGGCACCGATACCTGAGGAGCAAGCGTCGGTTTCGACGACAAAAGTCAGTTCGAAATTTGGTAACCGCAAGACCGGTGTTGTGGCCATCAACCTTTTGAGTTCCTCGAAGGCTTCTGTGGCTTGTACTGTCCAGGTGAATCCGTCCTTCTTTAACAACTCTGTGAGGGGGGCTGCCACTTGCGAATAATTTCTCACAAAACGCCGGTAATACCCCGTTAACCCGAGAAAACCTCGGAGTTGCTTGATGTTTGTAGGCTTGGGCCATACCTGCATAGCTTCAATTTTGGAAGGATCAACCAGTAGCTTCCCATTCTCAATTAAATGCCCCAGATATTCAATTGTTGATACCCCGAAATTGCACTTGCTTTGCTTGACATAGAAGTGGTTGGTGCGCAACAAATTCAAGACAACCTCCAAATGGTCACAGTGCTGCAATATGTCTCGGCTATACACAAGTATATCATCAAAAAAAACGATCACGAATTTGCGTAGAAATTCAGAGAATAACCTGTTCATGCAACTCTGGAATGTCGAGGGTGCATTCGTGAGTCCAAATGGCATCACGAGAAACTCATAATGCCCCTCGTGTGTTCTGAACGCTGTTTTATGGATATCCTTGTCAAACATTCGAATTTGGTGGTACCCCGACCGTAAATCCAGCTTTGTAAAGATGCGCGCCGAACCCAACTCGTCAAACAATTCATCCGCGGCTGGAATTGGAAAGTGATCAGGCACCGTCACGGCGTTTAATGCTCGATAATCGACGCAAAACCTATAGGTTCCATCCTTCTTTTTGACCAACAATACCGGCGACGAGAATGGGCTTCGACTTGGCTGTATGATTCCTTGCTCCTTCATTTCTCGAACAAGCCTTTCGATTTCCGTTTTTTGGAAATACGGATATCGGTAAGGCCTTACGTTGACTGGCTTGGTTCCCGGCTGTAAAAAGATTCGATGGTCCCCCCAGCGTCGAGGTGGCAGTGTGCTTGGGGCTTCAAATATTCCCTCATACTTGCGCAGCAACTCAGCAATTGCTGTAGGTATCTTGGGGCTTTCTTCCTCTCGCTGTTCCTCGTGGCACTTTACTGCCCACAACTCAAAGCAGTCCTCAATCACATCTGCTACTTGCATACTCTGCAGCTGGTGCAGTGAAACGGCTCGAACAGGTCTTTCCTCGCCAAACAATAATATGGGTTGATCACGCCACCAGAATTCCATGGTCATTTTGCTGTAGTCGTGTGTAATTCGACCCAAAGACCTCAACCATTGCACACCCAGGACTATATCGTAACCATGTATTGCCAAGACAAATAAATCCACCTTGAATGTATGATCCTGGACTGTTAATGATACCTGTTTGCAGCGAGAACGGCATGTCAGAGAGTCCCCATTCCCGACATAGACTCGAAAAGGATCCGTGTCTTCCATTGCTAACCTGAGCTTCTCCGCCGTCTTCGGATGGACGAAGTTGTGAGTGCTCCCGCCGTCCACCAACACATCAACGGTCTGGCCCACAATCATCCCCTTCAATCGAATTGATCTTGGGG
Organism: Erythroxylum densum; assembly: GCA_024678245.1. Classification (NCBI taxonomy): domain Eukaryota; kingdom Viridiplantae; phylum Streptophyta; class Magnoliopsida; order Malpighiales; family Erythroxylaceae; genus Erythroxylum; species Erythroxylum densum. The sequence continues at coordinate 6,298,784 of JANPWT010000007.1, forward strand.
TTGTCGATCCTGCAAGGCTCTGCAAAACAGAAACGTCACCCTCCATAAGTCCTTCTTCTTCTTCTACTACCGGACCTTCATCGGCCTCTTCTCCTTCGTTTGTCACCAATAGGTAAAACCTGCCGTTGCAGCGGTGGCCTCGTGACCACTTTTTCGGGCAAAAGTAACATTCGCCTCTGGCGTCTTTCTCTGCTTTCTCCGCCGGAGAGATTCGCCGCACTGGTTTCGCCGGAATTCCTCTGGGAGTTGCCAATATAGGAGTCTTGGTCGGAGGAATATACGGAGTGACCGTATTACTAGCAGGGGAAACTGTGTTGTTGGTGGGCTTGTTGACAGGAGGAGCCCAAGTTCGGCGATTTGGGCCCTGCAATTCCTCATATTTGGCCGCTGTTTCTCGGACCAAGGCAAAAGCTCCATTTAAGGTGGTGGGCCGGTTTACCCGAAGTTCTCGACGAACTGGGTCTTTCAAACCAGATATGAAGACAGAGATTAAGGTAGCTTCGGTGACACCTTCAACTTTGTTCATCAATCTCTCGAATTCACTTTGATAAGCCATGACGGTGGTAGTTTGCTGCAACTTTGCCAATAATCCGAAGTAATCCTCATACAACTCAGGGTCAAACCGAAATTTGAATTGCTCTTCAAAGTCGGCCCAAGTGTTGATCAAATCGTTCCGTTTCATCCTCCGGAACCATTCTACCGCGGCACCGTCTAACATCAGTCCGGTCACCTTCAGTCGTTCCTCCTCCGGAATAGCATTGAATTCAAAGAATTCGGTTGCCTTGAACAGCCACGTATGGGGATCAGCCCCGTCCGTCACCGGTGGTTCCATCTTGAATCTTGGGATTTTAGGTACACTCTCCCCTTCTCGATGAGCACCCTTTCTCTCATGTCGTTGGTGGGAAGTCTCAGCGAAACTGGAATGGTTGTCTTCTACCCGTTCAATTCTAGCACTCAGCGAATCAATTTTTTTGTGGACAGAAACAATTTCTTGATGTATTGCCCCCTTCTGCACCTCTGAAAATTCCAGAAACATCTCAGAGATTTTTTTTTCCATGGCCGCCGCCAAGGCCGTCGCCGAATTTGGATCTGGGGGAGTCGCCGCCATCTCTCAATGAAAGCACCAAAATGTTAAGTCGTAACTCGCGTATCGCTTCGAGCGGATACAAACTCCAGTAGTGGGGATTTGAAATCAGAATATATGTC
>JANPWT010000007.1:6342627-6354360 GCA_024678245.1 Erythroxylum densum
ATTTATTATACATTACATTACATTTTATCAATCTTTCAAAAAATATTTTAGTACTTTACATTATAAACTTTTCCATTCTTTTCAAACAACTTATTCCTATGTTAAATTTCATTGTATTATAAATCATTCATTAATTAACATCCAATCGTTAAGAAGCTATCGGAAAAGACCTAACTTATCAGTACCATCGTTACCTTTGATTTGTCTTTTGTGTTATCTTCCTCTGCAAATCTCCGGTCTGCGTTAATAAATTCTTGAGAAATACGATCGATTTCCCATCAGTCGCTGAGTGCCAGCAGAAATTTCGTTGTTTTTTAGATTGATTTTTGATTTTTTTAATGGGATCGGTTTCTGGAGTTTGGAAATTGGGAACTGAAACTATAAAGACATTGATTTTCTAGCTATGGACTCTGATTCGAGGAGCGTTCGTCTTTCCTCAACCTCTAAGCGATATCAATCAGCTCTCCATTCGCGATCCGGTGAGACTTTTACATTTCGAAGACGTTTGTTTTTCTTAGAAATTTTCTGTTTGACTACTGAAAAAATGATAGGCAACCAAATGAGGTAGGAATTGGAAAAGTTGGGTACTTCCTTTTTTTTTTTTTTACTAGGTGGGATGTTTAACTTTTTCTCTCTACAATTAGAATTAATAAATCTATACAACTTACTTGATTTTTCTAGGGTGGGCTGTTGAATATGAAATATGATAGGAGATGTAAATTTGGTGTTTTGGTGTTAATAAAGTTACTTCTTTTCCTTTTTTTCCTTCCTTTTGTGGGAGTTATTGTTGACGATCCCTAAATAGGGTGTTGTCGATATTTTAATGAGCAGGAGACAATGTCGTCGACTGGATGCTTGAAAGATGTGACTCGGTCGTTTTCATTTTTTTATATGTATACAAAGATTTCCCTTCAGTAACATGACTGGTTCGTAGAATCATACGCTAACTGAGAGTAGTATCTCAACATTATTGTTTTGTCAAATGATGATTTTGATAATGACCCTAAGTTAGCACAGTTAGAGGTAGAACTGATAAGGGTTCTTTAGATAGTTCCTTTTGTGGTTTGGAAACAATAGATCTTATTTTGGAACTAGAGTTCTTAGATGAAAATAGTTCTGGTATTCCAAATTGAAGATTTTGTGGACGAAATTTTCGCCACAATTCACAATTGCCAGCGTCTAATCAATGGGAGATAAAAGGGAGAAGTATAGCTCTCAAAGACTGAATTTGTTTTGGCCAAACAAAGTTTTATTGAAGAGGGCTGTCGAGTTTTCTATCTCCAAAAAATATGTGGGGGTTCTTCCATTTACTATTTATGCAGTAGAAGAAACAGTAGAGCGCTTGCAACAATGCCATTTGCATTAGAAAGTTTGCTTTGTTCATCCCTCTCTCCTTCTCCCCATCATTGACATGGAAAAATTTCTTCGATTGGAGCTTATATTGTGGTAGTGGAATGAAGTTCATTCCAACACTAACACACACAAAAACTATATATAATAGAGAGAGGAGAGGACTGTTAGGAAGTGGCAAGTTGTGATTTGTAATTGAAAAGTGACATAGTGTTAATGATGTGATCAAAAGGTAACAACTCAAACTTTGCTTCTATTAGCTGAAATAGTAAGGTGAGTAGTGTTTTTAGTTGGCATGAATGGGGTGCATAGGATATTGATACGAGCTAAACTTTCACCTTGCAAGTGCACTACAATTATAGTATAGTAGTATAGGTATCGTTCCCACGAGGATTGATAACTAATACTCAAAATCACATCTTTAGCTACTATTCAAGTTGTCGATTATGAAGTTGTTGCCTAACAATTAATAACTATCCAAAAATACCGGAACTAATTAAGTCACTAAAAACGTACCAAAGTTCAACTTTCCCTCACCCCCTCTACCATGAAAAGCACTAAATGTACTTTCTTTACATGAATTTGTGTAGTTTCCTCCATTAAAGTCAGCCTTACTGCAGGTTCTAACCAACTATCTAGACGAATTTTTGACATCAAACACCCAGTTTTTCAGGTCATGTAATCAATCAAAAACTATCTAGATGCATTAAAAATCAATGAAACTCATATAATATTACTACCAAAATTATCTAAGAGTCCAATATTTTAGCTTGTATTAGTAATCTTAGCTATGCTTTATCAAGATCTAATAATCAATTCATCTAAGAATTTTATACATGTATCAATTCAAGGTCCATGTTTCAGGTTGCTTTAATGATAAGAACAGAATAAAGCATAAATTCACGTGTTAAAAAGATAACAATTAAACAATCAAATCATGGTAGAATAGGGTTCGATTCAGCCTCCCTTTGGCACTAAAAGAAATTAAGCTAACATGTTTGTAAACAAAAACACAAGTGGTAATAAATTCAGAAAAGACATGATGGAAATAATATAACGAAAAAATCCGACACTAGGATAATCTCCTCTTCTCAGCCTTCTCTCTTGAGTGCAGGTTGTGCTGGGTGTGAAATCTGATATGTGGCAGCCCCTTTTATACTGAAAATTTCGTAATATCCTTGTCCTAGTCTGATTAGGAAGGTCTTTTCTTGATTTAGAAGACTTTTGTATGCCTATTTTGGAGTCCTTTTGCATATAGAATTAGTATCTGACCTTATCTCTTCAATCCTTTCTATTTTAGCTCCAAAATTCCTAAATTCCAGCAAGACTTCTGCAAAATAACATAGAACTAATTAACCAACCAATTAAAAGTCTAAATTAACAAATAGGGCACACAGTTATGCTAGAATAGAGAAAACTTACTAAATTGTACTACAGAATTTTTAGGCATCAGATATTGTTTCCTACAACTACTAGTTAATGGCACTGACTAATAAATTTTGTGCTAATAGATCAAGTGTTATTAGGTACTTGACTTTTGTTATTTTCCAAGAAAGGAAAATGAAACAGAATAAAATAGCTGAAATGAGAATATGATTTTCCTTTTTTCAGTTTTAGACATTACTCCATTAGATATTTCATCATCAAGATAGTGAAGCATGCAGCTTTCCCAGTGAGGGGGAGAGAGAGAACCTATGCTTTTTTGTCTCACAAGAACTATATGCTTCAATTAACCGCTTAGCACTAATGTAGAATATGGTAATTGAAATAGCTTAAACTGTGGATTAAATAACATTCTATGATGTTTTATCTAATATTTCCTCCACTGATCAGGCTTTTAGAGATTATGGAGGTAATTATGGAAACTCTTCATGACTCATCATAATAATATTTGTAACTGCAGATATGTTTATGGGGTTTGAGGAAATTGATGGAGATGATGACATAAGGGAAGAATTTCCATGCCCATTCTGCTCAGAATATTATGATATTGTTGGCTTGTGCTGCCATATCGATGATGAACATCCCGTGGAGGCAAAAAATGGGGTACTTGTTTTCACATCTTTAATGGCTAGCAACTTTCATTACAAATTTTCATCTTCTGTACACCGGGTTTGTGGAGGATTTCTTAACTATTATTATGTGGTTTAAAACTTTCTGTTTATGTTTAGAATTTCTGAATTAGTCCAAACAATAAAAATGTTCTGAATGTCACCATGATATCTTATCTGAACAATTTCCTGCATGCCAAGTTGAAACAGCCATTGCTGGTTAGTATTTACTGGTTGCTTCATAGATTATTGTTGATTCACGTACATGACTGACATTTAACCATATTTGATGTGCTTGATGATTTGGAAAATCATTCTGCTAGGTTATGATTGTCTTTGATGATATGATCCTGGATTATATCTACATCAAGTATAGTTGTCTACATCAGTAATACAGATTGGGTTGATTCCCTACATAAGCAGTTAACTGTGTGATACCATCCCTTTAGCTGGTGTTGTGAGTGTCCTCGGGTTTGAGATAATTTGGGTGGTGGCTACCTTTTCCTAGCCTCATTTTATATTTGTGGAACTGGAATTAGTTCCTTCGGTAAAGGAATTTGATTTAATGAGCTCTGAATTTATATGATGGAGATTTTTTTTTAATGTAAAATGATGAAAACCTAATTTGAAGGGTTTTCCTGTCCATGATTTATCCTCTTTGTTTACAGATTTGCCCAGTTTGTGCAGTGAGGGTGGGGGTTGATATGGTTGCGCACATAACTCTACAACATGGGAACATATTTAAGATATCCTTTCCTCTAGTTAATATGGGCTCCAATTCCAGGAATTTCCACGTGGATTTGCAAATATGTTACATAACTTTATTGCTAAAAAGAGGAGAAACTGTTTGTATTTTCCAGTGAATTTTGCAACTAGTTTTTCTTGTAATACACATCATACATGATATGCACCTTTATCAGGGTATTTAATAAATTAAGACCATTTTTGTTGCTATTCTTGGATTACCTGTTAACTAAATGAAAATCTGAATCATAGGCAGTGAAGTGTTGTCAAAATAAGGACCCCCAGTTTAACTTCTTCTTGCCTTTGGCGTAAGAATTGCATGGACCTTTTACACCCCTTTTACAATGATTCTCATTTTATGATTGTAAGAAGTCTTGAACCAGATGGTTGTTTATTGAGTTTGAACTTTTTTAATGGTTTGATATTCGTGTAAACATGCTAATAATTAAGCATTCATTATTGGTTTCCTTTTCCAAACTTTTCAACTAAATTATTGGTATCTGAATACAGTTGTCCTTCAGTTCTGGGTTTTTTGCAATGCTTCACTACAGCCCTAATGTCATTAGTTCCTTAACAAGTGCATACTTGCAGCATAAGAGAAAATCACGTAGAGGTGGACCTCATTCAACACTTTCTTTGTTGAGGAAAGAATTGCGAGAAGGAAATCTACAATCACTGTTTGGGGGTTCGTCATATATAATATCCTCATCGAATGCAGCACCAGATCCATTGTTGTCTTCATTCTTTTTGCCTATGGCTGATGATTTTGCTAGTGGACCGCCTTCTTTTAAAACCGAAACAACCTCAGAAAAGAAAGCTTCAGATGAAAATGTTGCAGCACGGTATGTTTCTTGTTCTTCTTTACATATTCTGCATGGTGATGCATGGTCCTGGAACAACAGATTCAACATCAACCGGCATATTTCCATTGATAAGTGTCAAAGTAAGGGAGATATCATGATTGTTCCCATGATTTTGGTTTTGAAAGGCCCACGAGTTGATATTTTCAACAAAATTTATTGTTCTGTACATGGATAAGACAACAAATTAAGTTGTGTAGGAAGATTGTTTGTGCTATTCCTTCCCTTGATCATGTAGCCTAATCTTTCGATGCTTCTATGGTACCTTTCATGGCAAATCTTATGTTATCGATTATCTGGATTGAAGAGTTCAGTTCATTAACCGAAAGATTTTGTTAACACAGTTCAAAGGGTTACTTGCAAAGAGATAAATGGGATGTACGTTGAAACTTATCTAGGAGTGAGGATATAAGATGCATGGTAAAACTTCACTGGGAGGATATTGAGATAAATCTCTTTTTCTTCTAAATTGATGGAATTCCTTCTTTTGTTGGTGATGTAGACCTAGTTTTTGTTGCAGTTAGCTGGAATATGTTATAAGATTAGCCAATAGTACCCCTCTGAAAATATTCTTCTTTATCCATTGCTTTCATTTTTATTTTTGTCGACAGAAATGTGAAGTCATCACCCTTATCTATTAAGGACCAGAAAGAGAAAGCGAAAAGGAGTGAGTTTGTCCAAGGCCTGTTATTGTCCACCATTCTTGACGATATCTTATGAAGATCCATGCAGGACTGGATGCGAAAATTGCAACTAGAAGCACCGTCATATATAGTCCATTAGTAGATAATATCTCTTATGTATTAAACGCAGAGTGTTGAATAAAGTGTAGGAACTGACTGTAAGTTATGTTGCCTCTGTACTTCAGTTGGTGGACCTGACAAGCTTTTTCTTTCAGGTCATATTTAAATGAGAAAAGAGAATAATTTCTTCATAGAACGACTCTCGTTTTGCCATGATTTACTCTGTTGGCATTAATGTGTTCCATCTAGTGGTAATGTAATTAGATTTGTCCTCAATTCCTGATTTGAAATATATGTACATTTTAATATAGCTAAGTCTTATAATTCTGGTTGGAGTTTGATCACCGTGGAGTTCATTTCAATTGCATAGCAGCCTTGACTGAGTTGGATGGTTTTTCCAGTTCAAGGTAATGTTGGTCATTACAATCTGAGTTATCCCATCATTTCCTCTCTCAACAGGTAAGGTTCAACTTGCATATATTCTAATTAGACTGCTTCCACTGTTGCCCATGAAATGCTGTATGGGGATATACAGCAGAACTGCACTGGTGGCTTTGTTTTTCCTTTTGGCTACTTGAGACTGGGAATGATGGCGACGCTACTTAAGTAAGTTTTTCAGTGGGGATGATTAACGGGCTGTTGGTACATTAAACACCAAAATTTTAAGTTATAAATAATTATAAGCAATTTCTACACGTTCGCTAGGGGTTTACATGAAAGTTGGAGAATATAGTGAGTCGTGTTTACGTATAAACGATTGCCACCTGTCATCATTCGACAAAAATCTAATTTAGGTCAATTGGTTTTTTTGGATTACATTAAAAAAAAGGACTAAATGAGCAAGAATTAGGGTAAAAAGGATTATTTAAACAATTAATTTTAATAAAATTTCAAATTATACTCAATTTGAACTTTTAAAAGTAATGCTACAAAGTTTAAATTTTTAGTTTATCACAAAAAGTACGTGGCAAATTAAATCAAATTTTTTGCTTGTCAATTAAATTAAAAAAGGACCATTAAAAGCCTATCCCGATTTATGCCTATTTTCCTTTGTTCTTGATGATACAAAACTTTCTTGCATAGTTTCCATCGTTTATGGAGTGTTGTATTTAAAATATTACTATTGTCTTTTGCAGTTGGGTATGATTAGGAGTGTCTCTATCGCTTGTGATTAGGAGTTTCTCTATTGCACTTTTTCGGGAGATGAGTTCATCTAACCCTAAATTATTTGTTTAATAATTAATTCAGTGTTGTTGAGTTTGGTTATTTGATCTTCTATAGATATTCTCATTATTCTATTCAATTTCATGCAACTCCAATTCTTTTTAATAACCTATTTTGCTTCCTTCCTATCGAATCGCCAACAGTAAAGGTAGAGGCGGAAGATCAAATTCTTTCTAATAATTTAACTTTCTGTTGTTGAATTTGGTTATTTGTTTCGCCTACTTCGAAATAACTTTTCAATTCTTTTGTTCTTAAAGGCATGTCGTCTTCTATTGATTCAGTTTACTTAATTATGTGTTCTGTTGTTAAATTTGGTTATTTTTGTTATGTTTTTCTTTTGTTCAATTTTGTTATTAAATTTGGTTAGTTAATTATATATTGATTTATTATGTTTATTATTTTCCAAAAACATCTTTTTAGAATTCTTAAACCTCACCATTATAACTCTCCTTGTATGCATGGAAAGACATCATAAACTTCAGCAATATAACTTTTTCTCTTGTTGACTGGTTATAATTATCGAATAGAGCATTCAAATACACTTTTCATATGAAGATGATACAATGGTCTTCCAAATCTCCCTTTGTAATTTGGTTTATAGAATATGGAAAGAATGTAGCAACATAATATTCTCAAATTAGGATGTAGGTTTTTATCTATATAATTAATCAAGGTTGCAATTTATTGTGAGTATATATTGGAGACTATCTTTTATCTTTAGACAACTCTAGACCCTTGACATACAAGGCAATATGTGCAAACTTTAATATGCTATCTTGTGAGGCAATTGGTGGGATTACATTTAGTTTTTTATTGGATTTCTCAGTACATCTATTTTCCATTATATATTACTCTATGGTTCATCATTTTAAAGGATGTTTTATAACTTTTTTCAATGATGGTTGTTAATTCCTTAAAAAAAACATAATGCTTCTATTATTCTCACTGCTCCAACCAGGCCTTAAATTTTCCTTACTAATACTTCTAGTTGAGTTTCTATGAGTAGTTTATGTGCCTTTTCCCTACTTGATTTCCAATTAAAGTTGCAAACTATAGTAAGCGAATAAATGAGTTAAGATGATAGGGATTTCAGTTACTTATCTATTAATTACATATTTTATTATCTATATTAAATAATAGTATTTTGTTACTTTCTATATCAAATTCTATAACCTGTTTCAGTTTAATTTTGTTTTTGTTTCACACATTGATGACTTGTTTTATAAATAAGTTATGGCAATAAAATCCTTAGAAAGAGCATGTTATGGATTTAGTTTGATGAAGTGCTTACAATTTTGATTTGTTGGAAACTAATAGTAAAATTTTTTGTAATGCAAATGCCAGTAAATTTTAAGTTTCATTATGGTCGGGTATTAAAAAGAAATGGAAACAACAACTATGCTGGAGGCAAGGTTAAATAGAAGAGGGATATTAGTGTTGATGAACTTAGTATGTTAGTAAAAGGAGTATCATAAGATAAAGGGCATAGAGTTGTATCTATATTTTACAAATTTCTAGAGGAGTCAATAAGATGCTCAAAAGAGTTGAGATTACATCCTGACAAGGTCATGTTGTCAATGCTTCAATCCATGGAAAAATTGAAGAATTATAATGTTGAAATCTATTATGAGCATGGTTATGATAATCTTGTTGGTGATAGTGAAGAAAATGATTATGATATCGACAATGAAGAGGGTTTGCTCCAAGTTTAGGTAGAACGAGATGATGAAGATTTTGTTACGAAGATGGCTGAATATGAAAATGATATAGGTGATGATGAAATTTATGAATATGTTAATGCAAAAGCTAATGAGAAGAAAAATGGCAAGAAGGTGGGTAGTGGGTTCGAATATGTTAGTGCTAATGATAAGGTGGGAAGTAGTGGAACATGTAGTAATGAAGAGCAAAATTATTCAAACAGTTCACAAAAAGAAGTAGAAAGTTGATAGGGTTAATTTAGTGAGGAGTATGGGAACAATGATGCTGAAGTTCAATCACCAAGATGCAGTGATGAAGGTGGGTGCTAGGCCTCAGACAGAAGGAATAAATATGTTATTTTTAATCCAAAAGTGGACATGAACGATTTTTAGTTTGAAATTCACATGAAGTTTAAGGATAAGGTTTAGTTTAGGGAGGCAATAAAAAATTATACCATTACAAATAGATATGATGTTTCAATGACGAAATACTGATAATATATGGAATGATATCATAATCTTAAGCAATCAAATCATCCCTATGAGGAGCTAGCAATCCATTATTTAATTGTGTTGTACATATTAAAAGAGGTATGAAAGAAATTGGGTCATTTTTAATCTTGCTCTAAGTAGCACAATTTACTACATTCTGGTTGGAAAGAAATCAACTCGTCTTTTTGTAATCATACATTTAGATTGAAGCTCTATTTTGGTCCATAGTCTACTCCATAAGAGAACAGATTATCACCCAGAAAGATGATTAGTTATACTACCCTTTCTTGAGTTCTAATTAGAAGCTGGTTTATAGATCACCAAGGACTATTGCTTGATTATCTCCTCTTATACGCACACCTAACTGTTGGAACAATAAGAAGCTCTAGTGAGAAAAGAAGCTAACTTAGATTGTTTGTATTTTTGGCTTTAAGTTTTCTTGTTATCTTGAGATACTAGTCTATTTAGTCCTTAGAGCCATATGCTTTGTAAATTAATTCTCCTTAATATAAATTATTTGAATTTCTAAAACAAATTGCAATGTAACAAATTTTATTAAATATAATATATATGCATTCTTATTAATATTATTTTTACCTTTACTTATTAATATTCTTACAATTAATTAATAACTAAAATTTACTGATTTCTTAATTAATATTTTATATGATTAATATTTTAAAATAATAATATTAGAAGTGTAGCGCTTAGTTATTATTAGTGTTTTACTATACTTATTTCTATGAATTATGATATAAGAATTTTGTTTAAACATGTTTTGCATAGATAAAATATTAATAAATGTATAATAAGGCAAATCCATTGTTTTAAAAAATGTATTCCACCTTTCACTCTCATATAAAATTAGTAGTTAAAAAACATTCAAGTTATTTATTTTTGTTTATGCATATTCTACATATAATATGTAATACAAGATAAATTAACAAAAAATATTTTTTAAGTTATAATATATCCTCATTTTTATAGAACACTTTATACATAGAATTTTATAAATTCACTTAAAGGAAAAGGATACGCATTGCCTCCTAATATTCCCTAAAAAGTCTAAGTTAGTCCTTATCATTATTTATGTTATTACATTACACCTTAACATTTTCAAATAGTACTGATAATACCCTAAATCCTAACAAAGGTAACTTTTTATCAGTTGCTAGTATATGGGTCATCAATTTAGCCTATGTAATGTCATAACTACGTAATATGGACCATCCAGACATTGACGTGATCTTGAAAATGATTTCTTTAAATATTGGTTAAGTCATTATCTTTGTTACAAATTTTATCTCCTATTTAGGGTGCAATAAGTGCTATTTTAGTAATGTTAGGGTGCAAAGTGGTATCAAAGATAACATTAAGGCCTCACTTAGACCTTTTTATGAAACGTTGATATACAAATCACACCTTTTGCCTTCTTATGAAATATAAACTTGATTTATCTATGTAATAAAGTATATTAGTTCAATCCCCATTACGTGTGGTGGCTCAAACTTAAAGGAAACTCCTTTATGTGTGTTTTGATTTCTTCTCCAAGAGCTTAGGAAGTTCCTCCACTATTCAATCATACTTTCAAATCATTAATTCTATTATGATTGACACCATCTCTAATACTAATGCATCATCTTTAGTTGCATTTTTTAGTAATGTAGAAGTAGTACTGATGCATCATCTTTAGTTGCACTTTTTAGTGAATTAGAAGTAGAAAAGGCTCTTTTTAAGCTAAAGGCTAATAAGGCCCTAAGACTCGATGACCTTAATGCATTCCTTTTCCACAAGTCTTAGAGATTCACTAAGGAGATTGCAATTGATGCAGTTCTAGAATTCTTCACAAATGGGAAATTACTTAAGAAGCTTATAAAATACTTATCACTCTTTTTACTAAATCTATTAAATCTTGTTCCTTATTGGATTTCATGTCAATTTCTTGTTGCAACATAATTTATAAGATCATTACCATATTACTAGCCTTAAGTGTAAAAGTTCTCCTAAGTTCGATCATCCATCCTTCTCTAAGAGCATTTGCAACTGGTAGACAAATTGGGGATAATATCTTGCTTGCCCAAAATTCTTCAAAAACTATAAAAGGAAAAGCTTCATCAAGAGTTATGCCTTCAAAGTTGATTTTCGCAAAGTATTTGATTTAATAAGCTGGTAATTCATTGTCCACATCTTGAAAGCTTTTGGTTTTTCTAATCAAATTTTCAATTAGATAAGACAATGCATAGACAATACCCTTTTATTCTTTTTGTTGAATGAAAAGCCTATAGAACTAGTACTAGGAGCCAAAGGATTGAGACAAGGGGATCCAATATCCCATTATCTCTTCATTATCGTAGAGCTCTTACATAGACTGATTAGGAAACAATAGGTTTGGAAAGGAATTCTAAATTCCACTAAATGTAAGCTAGAAAAGATCCTTAGTCTCTCATTTGTAAATGATTTAATCTTATTTTCTTGTACAGATCACAAGTCCATATCTACTCGTATGAACTCCTTAGGGACTTTTAACTAGTTGTTACGATTATCTGTCAACAAGGACAAGAGTTATGTCATT
>JANPWT010000007.1:6452778-6474194 GCA_024678245.1 Erythroxylum densum
TATTCAAGTTCAATTAAAGCAATAGGAGGAAACTCTGATGGATAGAATTTTGCAAGTTCAATCAATTTGTCCATGTCCAAAATAATTAAAAATATATATATTAATTATATATCATCATCATCATCACCCAGTCTGAAATCCCGCAATGAAGTGAGATCTGGGGAGGTCCGATAATACGCAGCCTTATCCCTACATAGTAAAGAGGCTGTTTTCGATAGACCCACATGCAAATGAGACATTATAAGAATGGTGCAAGTTACAGAAACAATTCATTAAAAAAATAATAATAATAATCAAGGGGAATACCTAAAGGAAGCCAAATCTGCGAGAACCTAATAAGTTACAAAGTCCATCCCTCCTTGTCACGCAGTAAGTAAAGGGACCTCCCTTAGAGACCCTGTTAGAATGGCTCCCTACTATCCCCCCCCCTGGACCTGTCGGGCAATCTACACACGTGACACGATATCTCCTAGTAATTGTTGTACTGATTTTGGGTAACTAGACGGTTAATCCTTTACCCTGATCCGATCGCGCTAAAATTTTCTATTTCTAGCGACTACCTTATTAAGGGCTAACTCTGGCATATCCTCCTTGATCACTTCCTGCCAGTTCTTGTAAGGCCTCCCTCTTCTTCTCTTATAGTCACTAAGTGTTATTCCCTCATAGCTTCGTACCAAAGCATTTGAGGGCCTCCTCTGCACATGCCCATACCACCTAAGCCTAGTCTCTCTCAACTTGTCGGCAAAGCTGGCTACCCGTAGTCTATCTCTTACCACCCAGTTTTGGACCTTATCTCTCCTAGTAATGCCACACATCCACCTAAGCATACGCATTTTTGCTACCAACAACTGTCTTATATGCCTACGTTTAGTAGGCCAACACTCCGCCCCATATAATATGGTTGGGCGAATCACCGTTTTATAAAACATCCTCTTAGGTTTTAAAGGAATCTTTTTGTCACATAAAACCCCTGATACACTTCGTCGTTTAGTCCAGCTTGATCTAATACGATATACAATATCAGCATCGATATTACCAACACTCTGAATGACAGACCCGAGATACTTAAAACTCGTCCTCTATGGTATGACGTCGATACCAATTGCAACTGTTACCTCATGCTCTACTTGGTTTCCTGAAAAGTTAAATTCTAAATACTCCGTATTAGACATGGGCAACTTAAAACCTTTCGCTTCTAACGCATCTCTCTAGCAGTCTAACTTGGCATTGACTCCTTCCTTGGTCTCATCCACTAAGACAATATCGTCTGCAAATAACATACACCAAGGTACCTCTCCTTGAATATGTTTGGTAATCTCATCTAACACTAATGTGAACAACAACGGACTTAACGTTGATCCTTGGTGGAGACCCACACTTATAGAGAACGCTTCCGTGTCCCCACCTACCGTCCTAACGCTAGTTAGTGCGCCTTCATACATATCCCTAATTACATTAATATAGGTGATAGGAATGCCCTTAGCTTCCAAACATCTCCATAAGAGGTCTCTAGGGACCCTGTCATATGCCTTCTCCAAGTCAATAAAAACTATATGCAAATCTCGTTTTCGTTCCCTGTAGCATTCCATAAGTCTACGGAGTAGATGTATCGCTTCTGTTGTGGACCTACCAGGCATAAATCCGAATTGGTTGATCGATACAGAAGCAACCCTCCGGATCCTCTTCTCGATTACCTTCTCCCACAGCTTCAAGGTATGACTTATTAGTTTGATACCTCTATAGTTGTGACATTGTTGGATATCTCCTTTGGCTTTGTATAAGGGGATTAACCTACTTAATCTCCATTCATCCGGCATTTTAGCTGACTCAAGAATCACATTGAAGAGTTGAACTAACCATGTAATACCGACAACTCCTATCCGTTTCCATACCTCTATAGGGATCTCGTCTGGCCCTACGGCCCTACCGCTCCGCATCTCTCTCAACACCTTTGTAATTTCACCCCTCGTAATCCTTACCCATGTGCCCCTATCATGAGCATGCCCTGACACAGAGGGTTCTTCTAACTCTATGTTGTCCACTAACTCTTCGTTATACAGGCCCTGGAAGTATCTCTGCCATCTCCTCTTGATGGCTTGGGGCTCTGTGAGTACCTGTCCGGCTTCATCACGAATACAACAAACTTGGTTGAAATCATTCGCATCACGTGCGCTATCACGTGCTAGCTTGAAAATCTTGTGTACACCACTAAACGTATCCAAGTCCCTGTACATAGTCTCATATGCTTCTACTCTAGCCACTGCAATAGTTTTCTTAGCCTTTCGTTTTGTCAATCTATACCTTACTCTGTTAATTTCCCTGTCCGCCTCCGTTGGACTATCCATAAGATCTTTAAAAGCTCTCTTCTTTGCTTTAACCGTCCCCTGGACTTCGTCTGACCACCTCCAACCTTCCATCCAACCACCTCCTTGCCCTTTAGGGACCCCTTTGGATACCCCTAGGAGATTGGTAGTCGTTGCACTCACTACAGATGTTATTCCCTCCCACATCAGGTTCGTATCCCCGCGTATAGACCATGTTGTAGTTGACCGAACCTGTGCCCTAAATTGTTCCATCTGGGCCCCTCTTAGCCTCCACCACTTAATCCTAAGATAATGCGGGGTCAAAGCCTGTGACCTCCATCCTTTAATTCCCAAATCAAGAACTAACAATTAATGTTGAGTCAATATGCATGCAGCTGGCAGTACTTTGCAATCCTTGCACCATGATCTGGCCCCTCGCTTGACAAGAAGATAATCTATTTGTGTCTTGGAGGTGCTACTCGGAAAAGTTACCAAGTGCGTTACATTTTTCTGAAAAAGGGAATTAGCGATGACCAACTCATACGCTACGACCAGGTTTAATAATGCAATCCCGTTATCATTTCTAATGCCGTACCCGAAGCCCCCATGTGTTCCTATATAACCGTCCGTACCGGCCCCTATATGCCCATTAAAGTCACCACCAATGATGATCTACTCCATATTGACGAATTGTTGCAGCACCCCCTCCAACACTTCCCAGAAAAGATGTTTTTGTTGTTCATCTAAACCCGCTTGCGGTGCATACGCACAAATGACATTGAGAACCACATTGCTAACCACAATTTTAGCCACCATAATCCTATCATTGACCCTTATAATCCCCACCGCTCTATTTAATAGTACCTTGCTCACTAGGATACCTACCCCGTTCTGCTGCCGAGTACTTCCTGAATACCATAATTTGAAACCTCCTATCTCCTTCGCTTTAGCTCTGGACCATTTGGTCTCCTGAATACAGGCTGTGTTTCCTATACTTGGATAAAATGTCCACTAATTCTAAGGACTTACCCGTCAAAGTCCCAATGTTCCAAGAGCCGAATCTTAATACGTCCACGTCCTGTTTATCTTGGCCTACTGCACGAACCGACCCGCCCGCACTTGTCCCAACCGTGCGAATTGAAGGCATCCTTCTTGTCTCCAGCCTACACCCGTCCCTCAAGTCTACGTCTGAGAAGCCTCTAAAAATTCGGCCCTAATACTAACAACAAAACTAAAGTATAGCCACCTAGAAGAAAACAATAAACAAATAAATAAACAAATAAATAATTAAAAAGAAAAATAAAAATGATCACAATAATGAAAAGTAATAAAAATAAATAATATACTAAAATAAAATAAAAAGAAATAATAATAATAATAGTAATAATAATAGTAATAGTAGTAGTAAAAGTATATATTAAATATAAAAGTATATATAAATCTTCTAAATTAGATTAAACTAATAATGATAATTAAAAAAAGTACCGATAAAAATACCCAGAACTCAAGGTTTAGGAAAAATAAATGCCTACAGTACTAATAATACTAATCCCAAAATATAATAATAATAATAATAATAAGGTGGTGAGGAAAAAAAACATCTTTTATAGTTTCATAGTGTTATTGAAAATTCCATGATGATTGGATTTGTTCTTAAAATTAATAATTAAAGTTAAACTACAATTTACCTCTATAAAAAATCTTTGTTTCTTAAGTGCTTCCAGCATATAAAGCCTCTATATCATTTACTATATGAAATCATCACTGTTATTGCATTTTAGTAAAAAATGATCGTCACAAATAAACATGCAAGTGTCATTAACCAAGTTTACATACTAACCATAAGTAGAACTTGAGAAATCTGATATAACTATTAGTACTTAATAGCACTCAAGTGGGAGTTGAATGGAGTACTTATGGTTGTAATAAATTTTTTTGAAATTTCAGGCTAAAATACAATAATTACACAATCGTAATAAGTAAAGAAAGTAGGGAAGAGAGATTGCAGTTCAATTTTATAAGCCTAAGTGATCTCAGACAAGACTTCACATTTAACACAGATGGCTAAGCATGCATGGACTTCAAATTTGTGGGGGACGGGGGACAAGTAACAAGCTTAAGAAACAATCTTTTGAGTAGTGTAAGGAAGTAGCAGACCAGTTTGCCCTGGATGTTGTGTTTGTGTTTGGGCCACAGTCGGAGTCGTACTCTTTCCACATTAAGAATGTTAATGTCTTAAAGTTAAGAGCTCTGGGACTGTTGATGTCCGAGCTTAGAGGGACACATCTTTTTGATGGTTACCAACATTGATGTGCCTTCCTCCTGATTTAGACTCATCTCCTGCACCATGTGCTTCTTATCGCGTTTGAAGTGTCGATTGAGTGTTCCTTAGAAGAAACCAAAATGACATTGTGGGATAGCTCTTAGTTTAGGGTCCCAAGTGCAAATGTCTCAGCATAACATTTAATTTTATGAATATATATATATATATAAGAATAGCATTATTAGGATATTAAAGGCAGCAAGCGACAAAATAGGCAATGTAAGCTTAGGTCTATGGAGAAAAAAGCACCATAATGGTTGTAGCGGGACCTGCTTTTTTCTCTTCACCTTTGTAGCAATATAAAATTGAGGGCTTGACTTGGCCTGTTCTTTAAATCTTCCTTGTCAACTTCAAACAGCTAACCTGTCCACCAGTTAATTATACTCAATCTAAAATATCGCAATAAAGCGAATTATCGTTATCACATTCAGTCTAAAATTTTAGAATAAAACAAAGTCTGAAAAGGTCTCATAATAAATATATGAAGTTTGAAATAAATATCATATATTAAGGTATTAATTACGATTTTGATGTTTGTGGAGCCCACTTGCTGTCATTCTTCCGGGCCCCCACTTTTGTCAACTCTTCTCTATATTTTGCATCCTCGGCTCGGCTGGGAGCCATGTGTTCAAACTTCAAATGCTTGCGCTGGAGGGAAATGGTTGAGCTGTCCATCTCTCCAACGCTTGTGTATGTATTGTTTATGAAAAAGGGTATTTTAACTCTAAAACGTAGGTGAGTTGATAAGGAGCTCTCTTAGTTTAAATGAGATCGCAGATTCAAACTACCCTCATGTATATAGTTGTTTAAAACTTGAAATCAGAGCTTTATTTTCCGCAAGGAATTTACCCGATTTAAGCTGAGAATAGTTTAAGAATAGATGACTTAAAAGTGTCTTCCTATAATTGAGATCCTCTTAGGACATCTCGTGGATAAAAAAAAAAGTTTTTTTTTTAGCTATATTATATTTATACGTAAAAGTAAAATTGAATGTTATTTCATGATAAGGTGGTGTTGGAGTTTTGTCATTTTCTCTTCTTTATACAATGTGTCCTACGAGTTGCCCATTCGCTTCACTTTTGATCAAATAGGTTACATGATGTAGCGAACCTCCTACTGGTTCCTCAACATGCTTAGGTGGGTAACTAAACTGATTGTTTAACAACTCAAATGTTGATAGAGTGAAAGGGACCAATTACCTGAAAATCTTTTTGCAGCCAAAAGAATTTTATTCTTTTTATAAAAAAAAAAAGATATGGTCGAGACTTGCAATTTTTTTATTGAGAGCAAAAAGAAGGAAATAGAAAATAGAAAAAGGGAGTTGTGATAATCATCTCATATGCCTATTATTTTCTTTGTTGTTTATTTAAGTTGCCTAATCATTATCGCATGCCCAACCTTTATGCAGAAGCAAAACATACTCCATTCTCAATGTGAAATGCAAACATGGGCAATTTAAAACAGACCACCTCGCCACCCAAAAGATAGTAAGCATCTTTTCTTTGGTAGATTTAAGAGTAATATTACGAATATCGTATCGGATTTATATCGGATTTGACTCTAGTATAGTTTATTATCAATATCGGTTAATATTAAATACTGTTTTGGATCATTTTTAAAAATTATAAAATAGTCTCTTAATTTTATCAAATTTAAAAAAATTCCTCAGTGTATTATTTTATAATTTTTTTACTTTATTCAATCTTGTCTCAAAAGATCATAATAATATAAACTTGATATAATAAATATTTCTTTATTTCCATTAATATTATTTTTACATATTTCTCACAACAAAGTTTTAAAAAATCATTTAACTCCCATATGAATATAAAATTAAAAATAATACAAAGTAAAAATATGCATTTATAATAACTGAATTTAATTTCAAATGTTATTTTTACATATTTCAAAAGTTATAATAATTTTTAAGACTTATACATTAAAAAGGTATATAGATCATAAGATTGAAATATATAATTTAAAAAATATTTATTTAATATAAATAAATGATGTTAAACCAATGTATTTAGTTATATAATCTATAATCACTTTATATAAGTCTAATCACATAAAAAATTATTTAATTCATTCTTATTTGTACTTTAACTATTTATTAAATGAATTGTAGACAATTTTATCATTTCTTTTTATATATAGGTAATTATTATATGTAGGAGAAATTTTAAGTTTTTCCAATTTAGTCCTAAATTTTTTTAACCTTAAAATTTTGACCAATATTTTAATTACCTGTCAGTATTAGTCAGTAACGACTAAAAGAGCCAGTACTAACTGGTACCATGGTTTGGTTAGGTACCCTTTTGTTTGGTACCGATTTTTGGCCAATGAGGTTAGCATCAATCAGTATGGCACGATGTTCAAACTTGTGTTTAAAAGATATGCTCAAATTCCAATATAATTATTCAAGTTTTTAATTATAAGGATAATTAAGGATATATATGAAGGTGTTAAGACCCGTGTAAAGACGACATAAGGGAATATAGGGTATCTTTCTATAGATATTAGACAATAACAAAAATCCTTGTTGA
Organism: Erythroxylum densum; assembly: GCA_024678245.1. Classification (NCBI taxonomy): domain Eukaryota; kingdom Viridiplantae; phylum Streptophyta; class Magnoliopsida; order Malpighiales; family Erythroxylaceae; genus Erythroxylum; species Erythroxylum densum. The sequence continues at coordinate 6,459,951 of JANPWT010000007.1, forward strand.
GCCATTTCATATTTGCAGTAGTTATGGATGAGCATATCAAGAATATTCAAGATGATGTGTCTTGTTGTGTATATTATTTGTTGATGACATTATGTTAGTTGAGGAAACAAAGGAGGATGTTAATGTCGAACTAAAATTTTGGAGGAAAATATTAATGTCAAAGGGCTTTAAGTTGAAGAAGATTAAAATATATGTCATACATAAATTGAATTAAGTACGCGAGATAAAGGACAATATAATGCACCATATCAAATTAGGATGGTTTAAATAGAGGGGCGTTAGGAATTTTATGTGACAAGAATATATTATTTAAGTTACAAGGTAAATTTTCTCTTTTAGTAATTAGGCTAATCATACTTTATAGGACAAAATATCGGTCCATCAAACTAATATATAGTCAAAAGTTAATTGTTATGAAGATGAGAAAGTTCTATTATATGTACAACATTATTCGAAGAGATAAAGTCAATAATTTAAAGATAAGTTGAGAGTGACTTATATTAATAATAAATTAAAAGAGACAAGACTTAGGTGATTTAAATTTATTAAGAGGAGACATCTTAATGTCTTAATAAGAAGACATAAGAAGATTGTACTTAAAGAACATTAAAAAAAAAAAAGAAAGACTCAAGAAAGAATGAATAGAAGTGATTAAGAAGAATATTGTCTTACTAAAAGCTTAGCCCTCAATACAAAACTTTGATGGTATAGAATATAGATAAGGATCCTACTTAGAAAGGTGTTTCTCTTAATATAGACCTTTCGAACGTTTTCTTTCAATTCTTGTGGTTCTATTTTTCTTCTTTTTAGTAAACAGAGAACAATATTTAAAAGAGGCCCTTTAATCTCTCCCCCACAAAAGCGCAGCTTCGGCGTGCTCGCTAGCTTTTCTCTTCAATATTAGACACAGAAATATTGAGAAAGAGAGAGAAAGTGAGAAGATATCTCCGTAGAATTCAATCTTCCTCCCTCCTTTATACGTGATCAAATTTCTCAGCAACTACATATTCCTTGTTGTCTAACGTACAGAATACAAATGAAAGCTAAACAAAAGTGTTGACACGTACATATAAAGCTATACATTTTCTCTGCTTGGTGAAAAGATTGAATCTTTTTGGTTAAATGGGAAAATTTTGAATTGGGGTTCTTGAAAGATTGCTGCTGGTTTTGGTTTGGTTTCGGAAAATGGCAACAGAAGAGGCGCAAGTTTGTAACTTTTCAGTTGTTTCTCTCGTGGAAGACGTCCTTAAACAACATGGGACTCAGTTAACCAATGCTATGGCTTCAAGAAAAGCTGACGAAGCTTGTATGATCAATCTTTTCTTCTCTCTCTCGTTTATTCTTTCCGCGTCTATGTGCCATTTTTTCTTTTTTGCCTCTTCTTATGCTTGCTTGCTGATGGTGGCTTTGAGAAACCATTCTCTTCTGTTCTCGATCGAAATTTCCTCTGCTTAAATTGTCTTTGGTGGTTTAAGGTGGCTTATCTCCAATGGATTCCGTGGTTGATTGATTCATGAGAGTCTGACTCACAGTAAAGCATTTGAATTTGATGTCTGGAAAATTAAAAAAGTTTCATGGATTGTGTGAACATGCATTCGTCTTCCATACATCTTTTTCCCAATAAAATTGGCATTTTGTGTCGCCTTTAAATTTTAGCAATGTTGAGAAAAAATATTTTCTTAAGCTCTGGAATCCTTGTTGCTCTTGCATTACAGATATCTCCAACACTTAGTCTAAAAAAGATAACCTTTTATTTTAACATATATATGTATTATGTTTGTTGCATGTGTCTGAAAAGTGGTTGGATCCAAATATACTTTGTTCATTTGCTCACTGGAATGTTGAATATTGGAATAAGATGCGGGAAAAGATATGCGTATTGATGTTTTCAACATGGTTCTGCAGCCTGTAGAAGGAATGAAGCAGCTAGATGGCTTCGCAAGACAATTGGAGTTGTTGGAGGTAAAGATTTGCCGGCTGAGCCCTCAGAAGAAGAATTTAGGCTTGGATTGCGAAGCGGGATAATTTTGTGTAACGTCCTTAACAAGGTTCATCCTGGTTCAGTATCAAAGGTATGGTTGACCTGAATTTTGTTAGCTGTTGTTAGTAATGGTAATTATACCTTGTATTAATGAAATTTGGCGCCAAATATTTGTAGGTAGTGGAAGGACCTTCAGATTCTGTTATTATACCTGATGGAGCAGCTCTATCTGCATATCAGTACTTTGAAAATGTGAGAAACTTCCTTGTAGCTGTGGAGGAAATGGGGATTCCAACCTTCGAAGCCTCTGATCTGGAACAGGTGAGACTATAAACTCCAGTAAACCGGAAGTGAAAATGTTCCATGTAAATATTTCCATTTCATTGCATGAGTTGTTTGTGTTTCAAAAATCAAAATTGATTTGAATGCCTTGATATTTTAGGGAGGAAAATCTGCAAGGATTGTGAGTTGTGTTTTAGCCCTTAAATCATATAGTGAATGGAAACAAAGTGGAGGAGTTGGGACCTGGAAATATAGTGGAAACTATAAGGCTTCACCTTGCGGATCTGGAAAACTATTTATGAGAAAAAGTTCAGAACCATTTATGAACTTTCCACGTTCCTCATCACTGGATAGTGTGCCTAGCGCTGATCAGTGTCAGTATGATGATCTTGGTCAAGAGCCCAATGAAGCTGTCAGTGAGCTCTGCTGTCTCTCTGTATCTTTCATTCTGTTTTAAATGAGTAAGCAATGACAAAAATCTTTGGTTTTCCACTATTGCAGGGCACTGGTCATTCACTCAATATGCTTGTACGTTCAATCCTTTCCAATAAGAAACAAGAAGAAATCCCAAGTGTAAGCGTGCTTGTTGCTGGTATACTAGTTATATTAGTTATTTTATGTGCCAGATTGAAAAATTTGAGGGAAACCATTTGGTCTTCTGTTTTACTTGTCAGAACAATTACTTCTACGTATCAGGCAAAGAATTCCTGTCTGACATGAGAGTTGTCTGACATATTAATTGATAATCTGGTAAACCATTACTCTTTGTTGATAACAGATTGTGGAAGCTATGCTAAATAAAGTGAAAGAGGAGTTTGAGCATCGATTGGCATGCCACAGTGAAATGGTAGGCAGCTGTTATAAAGTCCTTATTCTTGCACTACCAGGGCTAGTCTTTTTGTATCCATGCATTATGACTAAGAAGACATCCTTTTCACTTTTCAAGTGCTATTTACTCGAATTGGGCATTGAACATAGATCGATTATCTAATTCTCAACATAAAATTTTCTTATGCTCAATCATTTTTGGGAATGACAGCTGAGGACAACTGCAATTGGTGCCCAAATATCTAAAAGTGACATGCCTCTTTCAAGATCATCTTCTTGTGACAAAAAGGTAAGTGTTTTGCTTGAAGAAGATATAGCAATGTAGTACATGTACATAAATTGGACTATTGTTTGGCATGCAAATCAGTTGTGCTTTAATATGCTTTGTATTTCCTTAAAGCTGTTGGTGATTTTGCCTTAACTAATGCCATGATTCAGAAGGACGAAACAGAAGGACAAGAACAAGAAGAAACATCAGGAAGCATCAACTTGGAGGAACATTGTTCTTCAGAGGTTTTTGGTCATGAGGAATTAGAAGGCAAGTTATCCAACCATCAGATGTTGGTTGAGCAACAGTGGATGAATATTCAGGTAATGACATTTTATAGAGGTGAAAAAGAATGCTTCACACTCTGCACATTGACTAACTATGGGGCAAATGACCTGCAGGCATTGAAACATACTCTTCATATAACAAAGGAGGGCATGCAATTTTTACAAATGAAGTATCAGGAGGAGTTGTACAGTCTGGGTATAATTTAGTTTTCTGTGTGTTTTCATAGAAAAGAGGAATGAACAATGTAAGTAGTAATTACTATTTTGTTGTACTAGGTAAGCATTTGAATGGTCTGGCTCATGCTGCATCTGGATACAAAAAGGTCCTAGAAGAAAATCGCAAGCTGTACAACCAGGTGCAGGACTTGAGAGGTATCTTGTGTATAAGTTTAAATTTATGTTTCGTATCTTTTTTCATTAGTATGCACTATACATCTCTTAATCCACATTTTAATGGCCGTCCAACAAATTTCATCAGGAAATATTAGGGTATATTGCCGAGTGAGACCCTTCTTACCTGGGCAACCAAACCGTTTAAGTACAGTGGATCACATAGATGAAGGAAACATAACCATACTTACCCCAACAAAATACGGGAAAGAAGGAAGGAAATCTTTTAGCTTCAACAGAGTTTTTGGCCCTTTAGCAACACAAGGTCAGTGAGGCACATTTCTTTTGTGTCCTCCTTGTCAAAGTTTTTCTTAAACAGTTATATTTGTTATTTTTCCTGCAGAGGAGGTATTCTCAGACACACAGCCTCTGATTAGGTCTGTCCTTGATGGTTACAATGTTTGTATATTTGCTTACGGCCAAACAGGGTCTGGCAAAACTTATACCATGGTAAGATGAATGAGAACATCACAACCATATAACCTAACAAGTTTAATAGATGTTGTTCTTTCCTTTGCTTCGATTCTCTAGCTTTTAGTTGTAAGTTCTTGACAGATTGTTAATTTTGGTCTACTTTTCTGATTATCAATCTAGACTGGCCCTAAGGAACTCACAGAGGAAGGGTTAGGTGTAAACTACAGGGCATTGGCTGATCTATTTCTTCTATCAAATCAAAGAAAGGATGTCGTTTGCTACAATATATCTGTCCAAATGCTTGAGGTTTACAATGAGCAAGTCAGGGATCTCTTGGATGCTGATGGTCTTAACAGAAGATATCCTTTGTTATCTTTTTCTGACATTGCATGCTGCTTAAGGAACCTCTTCTTGGTTCTTGTGTTCTTAACTCCTATATACATTAGAAATTCGAAATAGTTCCCAAAATGGTATCAATGTCCCAGATGCTTCCATTATTCCTGTATCATCAACATCTGATGTCATAAATTTGATGAGCCTCGGACAAAAGAACCGTGCAGTGAGCTCCACAGCAATGAATGACAGGAGCAGCCGGTCTCACAGGTGAGTGTTGCTGCTGTTAAGAGTTCAGTCTAGTGATTTTACTGTAACTTGTGCCATTGCATATATTTTCAGTTGCCTGACGGTTCATGTTGAAGGAAGAGATCTCACTTCTGGGTGTGTGCTTCGTGGTTCCATGCATTTGGTTGACCTCGCAGGAAGTGAAAGAGTTGACAAATCGGAGGTAACTGGGGATAGATTAAAGGAAGCACAACATATCAACAAGTCTCTCTCTGCTTTGGGAGATGTAATCTCTGCTCTGGCTCAAAAAGGTTCACATGTTCCCTACAGGAACAGTAAACTCACACAACTACTCCAAGATTCACTTGGTAAGAATTGTAAGATTACCCAAAAAGGTTATGTTTCCTTTTTCCAGTTCAGTGCATTCTGATTCATTTTTCTACTTTTATAACCTTCAGGTGGTCAGGCAAAGGCACTCATGTTTGTGCATATAAGTCCTGAGATAGAAGCTGTTGGAGAAACACTAAGCACATTGAAATTTGCTGAACGAGTTGCTAGTGTTGAACTTGGTGCTGCTAAAGTAAATAGAGATAGCACTGAGGTTAAGGAGCTAAAAGAGCAGGTTATTACTACCGCTTCTGTCAATCCTGCCCATTGCAATTGCTATTGCCATGTGATGTTGTATCCCTATATATACTTTTTCTTTGTTTCCAGATTACTATTCTAAAGGCAGCCTTAGCTAGGAAGGATGGAGATACCGACCAGTCACAGAATTCTCGATCCAGCACACCTGAAAGAACAAAAATGACATCTGGTGGGTCTTCTCCTTCTCAACATAGTTGGCATGGATCAGGAAATTTCTCAAAAGGTCATAGGCATTTTATAGAAGATGCCAGTAGCATGGAGGTAATGATCTCAGCTGATAGCAATACAGTTTTTAGCTTGTGTACTTAACCATGTATGGCTCGGTAATTTGAGTTTACATACAAGCTCAATTCGTGTGAGCACCATGCCACTTGGATCATCTCAGAAATACTTGGGCTTTTGTTTTTCTGAACAATCAAAATGTTGATCTTCCCAATGGACCATTTGGCACCGTTGTTGAAGTCACCATCAGGGCTTGAAGTAAAACTTTCTGTTCCTCAGTCCCCTTGCAGCCTAATATCAAATACATGTGGAGATATATATTCGTGTTTTTTAATACACACACAATGTCTTAATGAAGGTCAATGTGGAGAAAGCATGAACTAGAGAAATATTAGGTTCTGTTGCTGCTGTATCACCTAAATATAGGGCTTGTTCTGCACAATATATTCTTGGATACAAACCTTTGGATTTCCTATTATGCCTGCCAATTTCTTAGCAGTAAATATGTGCATCCTATAGTTGTGAAATTAATTTTTTATGTCATTGGCGTATAAACAAACTTGCAGGCACTGTCATTCTCTAGTTCACAGAATTTTTTTTTCATTCATGTGGAAAATTATCTGTAGGTTTTCTATTGTTATGTTCTTTTTATGCTTATTTTGTACCACTTAACAATGTATTGGATGATTTAACTTGTAAAATCATGGCCAAATTTTACAAAGATATGTTGATCTGCAGTCTGGTAAAAAGCCTTCATCTCTTCCAAGGAGACGAAGCTTTGATCCACATGATTTACGCCGCAATTCTCCGTCTTGGCCACCTGTAGGCAGTCCTGCACAGAATGGGAAGGAGGATGATAAAGAATCAGTCTCTAGTCATTGGGTGGATAAGATCATGGTGAACAAGCATGATGCTACAAGTAAAGATGAGAACCCCATGGAGCATTGGGAGGTAGACAGCAGAGAATTGCCTGAAGCCTTTTACCAGAAACACAACCGAGGACCTTCAAAAATTTACCCTGAACAACCCTACATTAAAACTCCAATGGACAAAAGAAACTGTCGGGATACTGAAGCACATAGAACTCGGTATGAAATGGGCTCAACTGACGACTCTGATGATCTTGAGGCTGCAACCAGTGATTCTTCCGAGACTGACATATTGTGGCAATCTAATCTTCCAACAACGAGCAGAATTCCAAAATTGCCTGGGCCTAAAACTAAGAAGAGTAATCCCAAGCCATCAAAAGGCACAGAAACTAGGTAAGTGTGAATGCTGACAGCTTATACTTTCCCTCTGATGACCTTGTTTAAATCTTAAGCTTCCAACATCTGGTTCTAACATAAATTGCTTTGTACCTATTTATTTCCTGTACTGGTTCTGATTTTGTGGCAGGAGCTTGATTCCATCACTAATTCCTTCTCCATCAAGGAAAGTCCCTAATGGGGTCAGTCCAGCAACAAACAGGCCTGCAAAACCACTTGTGTCTGTTGATGGAAAGAAGAAAACTGGGCCTGCAAAGTGAGAATACTTGCAGGGAATGAATCAATGACCTTTTTGTGAACTACATTACATGCATTGTAGTTTAAGAAAAAAAGAGATGTGGGAAGTTTCAGTTAGCCGTGTTCTATAGTAGTTATAAGCGAGTTCACCTTATCTTGATCATATTCTTGCGGTTTATAGAGCTTTGTAATTTATATTGTGAAAGAGAAGAGAAATGCTAAAGGAAAGGAAAAGTTCATTACTGGTCTGAAGCAGATTATATATCATCCATTCTTCTCTCTGAGGCTAATTTTTATGTAGAGAGTGAATCCATTGCTTGTTATCGCCACAATGCCTTTCCTTTTATTTTGCCATATCATGAGTGTAATGACAAGGCAGAAATTTCTTTACCTCCTGCAGGGCAGGGCATCAGTTATGTGCATGTATTTCACGAGAGATTTTATTAAAAAAATAGACAAATTTTTTTTTGTCACCAATCCAATGTTATGGATATCATACTGGCATTGATACCAAATTAAGTTTTGGTATAGTACTATACTGGTATAGATCAATACCGGGTATCGTTTTAGATAATTTTTAAAATTTATAAAATCGTCTTTAAATTTTTTAAAAATTACAAAATAGTCCTTTAATGTATTGTATTATATAATTTATAATTTTACATCAATCCTATCTCTAAAAATTATAATAATAGAAATTTAAGATAACAATAATTTATATATTTTTATTAAATCAATCTCGAATTAAAGATTTAATTGAAACCAAAAAGACCTTATTAAATGTTAGAACTCCATTGTTAAATGTTCTTAAAATAAATGAGGCATATTCTCATTCTTTAAACAAAAAAATTTAATTGGTCATAAATTAAATTTATAAATAAATTATTACTTAATTTAAAATCATTAAATAATTTAAAATATAATAAAAAATACTTTAATTTTGATACATACAATCAAAAAAGAAATTGAGTGTAATATGATATTCATAAATTAATGTTTGTAATATAAATTGATTGATACTTTTAACATTAAAAGAATTTTACAAAATTGGTATATTTAGTTGGACCAGTTCACGTTTAGTAGGTTAGATATGCTCAACATGAGCGAGTGAGATCATACTTGGAGTGAATTTTGGTAGAGTCTCGGACCTTGTGAAGATTAACTTAATCCAGGCTAAGGACTTGGCCCAGCTTGGATGAATGGGTCACGACTAGCGGACTTGTTGTGGGAACCATTGATCAGGCTAGTGTGCTATGTGAGCTTCGGCGAGATCATACTACATCATCAGCGGATAGAGATCATGGGCAGATCTTGGATGATGTGGTGACGACTGAGAATTAGAGTTGTAGTGGAATTAAACATCTGAAGATAGTAGAGGTCGTCGAGGATAAGGATGCCAGTTTCCTAGTCGAATGTAAACTCTATTTTTCTATTATCTTATCTTATCAGTTAGAGTCCTATTTAGATGGGGTGTCATCTAATTGGTTCACGTGATGTAATATGATAGGGATAGATGTGATCTTAGCACAATCTTAGGCAGTTCAGATTGAGTGGGATTCTGAATGTAACTTGACTTTTAAGTTAGAAGGTCTATATATAGCTCATTTGAGGTTTGCTCTTCTCATTCAATCAGAGAAAGCATTCCTTATATTCTTTTGAGGGAAAGTATATAAAGGTTGGTTTTATCGTATCTCTTTGTTTCCTTGTTGCCTTTGTTTCTTATTGCTTTCGTAGCATAGTTTCTTCAATTATGCAAGGTAAACACTTCGAGGGTCATTGAAGGCTGAGTTTTGTTTAAGCAAACCTAAGAGAGAATGTTGTGCAAAGGGGTGTTGGCGATCAACTTCGATGAAAGTTCAAGTCCCAAAGGTGACCTTTGTATTAGGTAGCATCATAGCATAGTTACAAAACAATGCCTTACATTTTGTTTTTGAGAGAAGTCACCAACACTGCGAAAAACTTTCAAACTTTTTCCTCTCATCTCTCATCTCAAAATTCTTGGCTTTTCCTTATTCACTTTCAGATGAGGGTCTCGCAATCTTTTAGCCTTCTTTGATCTCTCTCATGAAGCTCGACTTTCATCTCTTTCATTGGCAGGTTCCATACTGGAGCGTGGAGTGGTATGATGGCAATGGATGCAAGCGGTGGGGCAGTGGGATGGTGGCAGTGGGTGGTCAGTGATGGTGGAGGGAAGGAGACTGTTGAAAATAGGTATAGAGGAGATAGAGACGAAAATGGTGTGGACTGGCTTGTTTTGTTTTTGTTTTTATTTTATTGCAATTTAGTACCTATATATTTTAAAATTTGTATTGACTAATATTTCAAATATCAACCGATATCAGATGAAAAGTTCGGTATTAACTGGTAGCGACCATCGGTATTAAATACATTAATTTCGTACCATTTTTTTTGGCCAGTACAGTACCTTCTAGCTAGTAAGGTACGAAACTCATATCTCTATACCAATCCATCGCATTAAATTCATTTTCCTTTTTCCTTATTTAAAAAACTGCATTTTTTATGTGAAAAAAGAGAGGAAAAAATAACTCTAGTCTTCCAACACCTGCATCTCTCACTCTCATTTTTGCTCCAATCAAAAAACAAAATCTCTCTCTATGGTTTATTGTTACTAGACTGAGAATGGTAGAAACTTTCTGTATAATCATAGCATTTGCCAAAATGGAGAGCTTATAAACTCATGCTTTTGTCAATGCTGGATCTAATAATGAGTTTTCCTCCTCGCCAACTGTGAGTTTTTATTTATTGGTTCTTTAAAACTCTTTTCCTTTTGGGATCATCTGGATATTTTCTTTATCTCTTTTTAACTTATTCTGAATGTCTCTAAGCTTTTTAATTGTTCTTTTTCTTTACCTATATATAATAAATTGATGATCCACTCGTTGCAGTTGGGATAATTTGGTTTGGTTGAATTGTTTGTTCTAGGAATCATGGCAACAGTTTTCTTTCGGATGTCTTGCACATTTTGGGATTAGTTTTTTTTTCCTTTCTTATGGATTTCTTTTCCTTAATGTTTTAGCATGTAAATAAGTAATTGGCATATTAGTATGCTGAACATGTTAGTTTATGCCCTTACAACCAATCGTGTGCAATTTGATGTATGATATTATTGTTTAATTAATAAAAGACATTATTTATCTTTATGTATTAAGTTAATTACATTTGATGTTTTAATACTACATGTAAAATTCCTACAATAGCTACTGTGTAAATGAAATTATGATGAGATTATAATTATAAGATTCAGTTCGTATTTATATATTATTTTTAAATGTTCCTAGTTTTAGTTTCATCAAGACGGGATATTGATGAAATGGTGAAACTAGCATATATTATGTTTCTTTCTTGTAATGAAAGTAATTGATCTCATAAATTAAAGTATGGAGATACTATGGATGACCTGCCCAACTTATTATATTTTAAAAAAAACTTTCAAAATGACTTTTTTTTTTCATTGGTTGTTAGGCCTCATGCTAGGCTAAACTTGGGCAACCTAGGCCCAAGCCCGACCTGAGGCTCATTCGGGCTTAAAAAATCAGGTTGAGGCCATGTTAACCCAAGTTTGGCCTGTTGATTTCGAACTGGGCTGAACCCAGACTCGATTACGAAGTCTAGGAGATTGTTATGACAACATTGTAGGCTGAGATCACCAACCTAACCCATGAACAACCTGACAACCACCTCTTTCTCTCCACTTAAAGTAATTTAGCACAGATACAAATTATGCAGACAAGATAGCCATATCATAAATGATTGCTTCCTAGTGGAAAACAACAATGTGTAGCAATCTAACTTCATAGGAGCATAATATGGTTAGGAAGGTAACAATCCTTATTCAGATTCACCCAATACTGGGTGGTAGAACCACTCAAATTTCTAGTTGAGAAATCAAGGTCCATTGGGATTTCATCAAGACAAGTCCAAAGCATATGATTTAAAATTGGATAAGCTTATGGACAAGCTCACGAGTAGGGAAGGAGAATTTGAGCAAGTAGCGAAGACTCATGCCTCTTCTATTTATAATTTAAAGGTTCAAATAGGCCAGTTGGCCAATGCATTATCTACAAGAATTATGGGAGACCTTCCAAGCAATATGAGAGTAAATCTATAAAAGTAACTTGAGGCTATCACACTTAGGAGTAGGAAAGACCTAGAATAACCAGTAGAAAAATAAGTTGAACTTCACACCTTGTAGAAGACTAAAAGAAGAAGAAAAAGGAAGAAGATAAGAACAAAGATCTTTCCTATGTTCCTCCTCCACCATTTCTACCGAAAATATAATTCTCATAAAGACTTTAGAAGAACAAATTGGATATACAATTTGCAAAGTTTGTGAAAAAGCTGAAGAAATTACAAATTACCTTGCCCTTTTTGGAAGCTTTGGAGAGCATACCCAAGTACACGAAATTTCTCAAATACATCTTATCAAGTAAGAGGGCTTGAGATGATAATCAAATGGTCTCCATGATAGAAAGTTGTGGCTCTATAATTACCAACCATATGCCCTCACAATTGACAGATCCAGGGAGTTTTACTATATCATGTGTAGTTGCTAATTTAGAATTTTCTAAATGCTTATGTTACTTAGGTGCAAGTATTAATCTTATGCCTTCATCAATTTTTAAAAAATTAGGGCTAGTATCTGTGAAGCCAACTTCTATGCTTATTTAGTTAGTGGATCGGTCAATAAAGAAATCGTTTGGTGTGGTGAAAGATGTGTCTATAAAAGTGGACAAGTTTATCATTCTTGTAGATTTCCTTGTGCTAGACTTTGAAGAGGTTCAAACTATTCACTAATTCTTTGTAGACCCTTTTTAAGCACTGGAAGAGCTTTGGTAGATGTCCATGAAGGCACCCTTATCCTTCGAATTGGTAATGAACAAGTGGAATTCAATATGAACATGGTATTAAAGAATTTGAAGGAGGGTAACTCATTTATGAGAATTGATGTCACTGAATCTTCAAAGGATGAAGAAGAGGATGAGTATCAGATGACAACAAACATAGAGATTGAAGATTATAAGGAAGTCTCTGTTCAAGAAATAGATGAAGAAGAGGGGACGAGAGTGAGTTCAAAAGAAGAAGAGCCATTCACCTACTCATAGGATAAACTGTTGGAATCGATAGATGATTAAGGGAATTTCATCATTCCCTATGTTATTGATAGTTTGTACTATAAAGCACATTACTGGACTTACTGGGATTTCTTAATTCTATCAATTATGTCATTATATTGCAACATGTGGTTTATTTACAAGCTACTAAACTAAAATTAGGCAAAAAGGGTGGAAGTAAGTTACTAGTAATGGAAGCTGCATGAACGGTCTCACGATTGTGTATGAAGAGCAGGATGATGAAAGGAATGCATGGGGCTTCATGGCCTCTATCTTGATCGTGCCTAATGGAATACAATCGTGACAGAGAGGAAAATAGCAGGAGGATGATCTTAACAAAAGAGTTCCCGGTGTAAATTTTTCATCTATTTTAGGTTGAGGCTATTTTTTAAACCAAAAAGAGTGGGAAAACCCTACATACGACCCTATAACCCTAAAGCACTATATATGAATTTGAAATAAAACCAAAAGTAGCAGCAATAATCAAAAGGAGACATCATGAAGAGCCTTAAAGAAATTTCAAATTTCTAGCTCAAGACATAAAATAATTTTCTTTCTTTTCCTTTTATTTCTTTCGTTGTCTTTGATGTATATTTGGATTTCTAAGATGTTTAACGTGATTATGGGTTTCTAGATCCAAATTAGGAATTGATTTTGAATTATTTTGTGAACCTTGTTTCTTATTGAATTCAATACACTTATGAATGCTTGTGATAATTGTCGTACATATACATAGTAATAAATTGAGATAGTGAATGAGTTGATAGCTTAATAGATCTACAACTATAAGATATATGAATAATTGAAGAGAGATCTTAATTATGAAATTAATTATCTATGGGATTGCTTCAAACGTAATTGAATAAGTTAGGAGTAGTTTTGTGAATCAAGAGATTACAACTTTATGATTATCGAATTCAATTAGGGTACTTGATTAGATATTGAGAGAGAGTAATCAAAACTTTAGGATATCTTGGATCAAACATACATTGAATCAACAAGATTAAGGGAAACAAAATAACAATAGAATAGTTCAAGTCTTCAACTTTGATCAATATCAATTTCAATGGTAGCTCACTTATAACTTCTTATTTGTTTTGTTTTATTAGTTTTTTTTACTTTCAGATATTTATTTTAGTTCAATTCAATTTTTAGTACCTTAGACAAAGTTCTCATTCATGTTGTTTAAGTTTCTATAGTCCTCATTGGAATGATACCTTTTAATACTACAAGATATGATTTTTATATTTGTGATATTGAGAGTTTTATTATATATAAAACTTGCTCAACATTAATCGTTACCTATTCACTGATAGGTGTAGTTTATACTAAAACTGATAGGTGTAGTTTATACTATGTTTTGATAGGTTTTCTTAATGTGTTTATAAGTGTTTATTAGATTATTGTTGAATGTATAGGCTTAGAATTGTGTTCATGTGAGTATTTATTTATAGTTTTAAGTGTTTGTGTGGTTTAGAGCATGTTTTCAATCTTAATTTTATATTTCTTTAGGTTTTTAATATATTTGTTAATGTTAAAGATCAAATAAATGAAGAAAAAAGGTGATGAACATGCATGGTGTAACATCCCGTTACTGATGTGATGGGCATATTGGTAAATTGGGACGGGTTAGGATTTTTCATACTGCATATCATTGATTGAGCATTTTTCTGGCCTCTAATTTTAGAGGAATAAATCATTTTGCACATGCATATATAGGTACATGCATTCA
>JANPWT010000007.1:6475822-6495403 GCA_024678245.1 Erythroxylum densum
TGCACATGCATTTATAGGTACATGCATTCATGGCATTTTTCGACATTTAATTGTGATTATGAATTGACTTACGAAATTTTTCAAGGTAATTAGGTTTGATTGTGATTTATTAGGAATTTTGGATTAATGAGGTTTGTATAGTCGAATTGGAGTGAGAATTGAATTTTTGGGATTTGGGAATTGAAATTTGAGTATAGGATCTTGTGTTTTATATTTTTGAAGATTTATAGGAATTTTTCGGGAATTTTTAGAGTTATGGGTCCGGACCGGGAAAATGTCTTAGAGACTGATGAATTAGATTCTGGTTCCGAAATTGATGGGCAAATGGCATGGAAAAATTTGATTTGTGCTGTTAGGAATAATTATGATGAGCCATTGAAATTTAGAGACTAAAATTTAATGAATTTGAGGACTTATGTTTGATGAGCTATAGGTTAAGGATCAACCCTTTATAATGCCATAAGTTTAAATTTTCCTTTGTTCAAACTTGAAAATCTAGGGCACGACTCTTGTCTTCCCTTTGACGATTTCGATTTTCCCCTTGGAGATTCTTGCTTGTTTTTCTTTCATTGTGGTTGAATCTCAGTTAGAAATCTTGGAGAGGATGATGTTTGGTATGGCTATGGGAGATCACCGTGGTTGTTAAGGCTTGGAAGGGATTTTCGAAGGTTTAAGGATTTAAGGGCTTGATTGGTAAGTTTAATGGTTTAATGTTGTTATTTATTGTTGATTGAGGCATTTATGGTATTTATTGTGTTAGATGGGTAGTTGAGAGTGAGTTAATACCGGTTTTTAGTGAGAGAAATTGAGAAAAATCGATCGGAGAAGACGAGGGAGACCCGTACGTCGCGACGAGCGAATTAGGTCCTCATCGCGACAAGCAAAGCGACACGTCGCGACGAGCCCGTCGATTTACGCCGCGACGAGTCTTTTACTATACGTCGCGACGAGTCTTCAGGGAGGTGTTCACCGCGGTGAGCGTCCTTCCACGCCACGGCGAGCGACCCGTTATACGTCGCTATGTGGGATTCTTGGTCGCAGCGAGGGGCAGTTTTCTAAAGTGAAATAGTTTAGTTTTGGGGGCATAACTAATGGTGTAGACCTCTTATTGAGGTGATTCTTGATTCGTTATGAACTAGAGAAAGAGTTCTACAATTGAGGAAAAGAATGGGGGTTAGAATTTAATTTAGTATGGTCTCAATCATAGAAAGAAAGTCGATTATAGTTTCCTAGTGCAACCTAAGGATAGTTTCTTGATAATTGGAGTTTAAATTGGAGACTTATGAAATCAATGGATACTATTGATCTAGTGAATAGTGAATTTTGGTTATGAGGTAAGAGATAGCGAAATTGGGTTATAGCGCCGGAAAATCATGAACATGCATTGTACATCTTTCAATTAAGACATATGCATTGTTGAATTGTTTTGACTGAGCATCTAGTAATGGGTAATTATTTATCTGTTATAGAGGCACCGTTGGACCGTCATTCCACGGATATTGCTGGGACTTCCAGGTAGTAGCTTGGAAGTTACAGGTGAGTAACCTAGTTGGTTCCTCAATTTCTGATTGTTAAATGCTCTATGTGCACTGAATGAAATTGTGAATTGTATGATTATGGGAATGGTTAGGATCGAAATGCATGCTTTGATAAATCGGGTTTTGACTGTTACATGATTTTGAGGATTGTGATAAATGGGCTTTTAAAGCCATATGACTGTGTATTATTGAACATTGCATTTAATGCATAAATGCATGAACAGATAATGAACGTTGTGACCTGAGTCGCCACTATTACTGAAATGAGCTTTGAGCTCGAATACTGTTACTGAACCGAGCCACGAGCTCGAGGGTAGTTAGTGCATCCTGCATGAGGACTCTCCTACTCCCTGACGCGGCCACTGAATACTGTCACTGAATAAGCGCTCGGTCACAACACTGAAAGAAACTGGAAAAGAGTCACATATGCATTGCATACGAATGTGTTAACTGATTGGTGGTAGTTACTGAGTTCTGTTATGGCATGAACAATTGTAAACTGTTATATGATATTTTAAATGTTACTGTGATGTGTTGTACGCAATTTGCGTGATGCATGAATTGAGTGAACCATCGATGATGGTTTCTCATTGAGTTCGCAAACTCACCAAAATTGCATCTATTTTTCAGGACTGATAGATTAGACTCCTAGCTCCAGAGATAGACTTTTCCTGCCTTGTGAGCGCGTTGGCAAGAGAAACGATGGCACACAGGTCGGTCAGCTGGGATTGATTTTGAGGATAACTTAGTATAGACTTTTGTATCAGTTTCCTTTTTGGAGTATTGTATTTAGACTGTAGGGAACTGATAGACTTGTCTATATTTCTGCTTGATGATTTAATTGAGGAAGTATCTTGGTTTTAAGTTAAATGATTTTTATATTGTGGTTTAATGAATATTGATGCCATGTGGTTTAGAGTTGTGATCGATCGTAGTGCAATCTTATCGTCGGATATGTATCGGAATGACCTACGGGCATTCCGGTGCGTACGCTACGGTAAGGAGGCACTACACATGGTTTACTAGAGTCACGATCGTGACTCCCATGTCCCGATCATGACAGAGGCTTCCCAAGTGTGATTGTTTCATCTGTTTTAGGTTTGGGGGCATTTTTGGAACTAATTAAAGGGTAAGTGATAGATGGTTAATTGACTATATATTTATCCTAAATTTAATGTATTCTTGCTTGATATTTTATACTTCAGTTGTAAATTTGGTACTTAATATGCTTCAAGTGTGTTTACAGGTGACAATTGCCTTCATGGACTTAAAGGAGAGGAATTTGGATGAAAACACTGTTTAAAGTAAACAATCAACAATCTGGAAGGAGTATATAATCATGCACTTTTACGTGCCCTTACACTTTGTTATATTTGTTGATTTCCAATTATGCACGTTCTTATGCATGGTCGTGTGCCCAAAAACCTAGACTTTCATATAAAAATGACGTTTCAAAGGAAAATTAGGGGAGAGAGTGGCTGATGTGATTCTGGAAGTTTAGAGACAATTCTAGAGGTGATTTAGGACCTTAAGGTGTGGAAGACATGAGATTTTAATTGACAGATCCATCAAAACACAAGATCAAACATTTAGATTGTCAGAATACACGATAGAGAACAATCAGGGAGATTTATAATTATGATTCCGATGCTTTCTATTATATTTTCTGCTTATATGGATATGATTTCGTGTTCGTCAATATATAGCTAAATTTTCTATTAGTATCTAGGTCATATGAACCCTAGTTGATTAGTTGACATGTTTTGATTCTTTTGTGAATGCAATTGTGTTTATTGATTATTGAGATCTAATTATCCATTTTATTTATTATCTATTAATATGATTTTTAGATTTTAATTTGATTTCATATTTAGTGATTGAGAAATCCTAGGTTTGAATAGATCTATGGTAATTTGAAAGATTTGATTGCAATCCTAGAGGTACAACGACATAAATGTTCTAGATTAGGGTTAAACCTAATAGAGGGATGCATATTATAGTAATGCAATCCTATAATTTTTAACCTGATTAATTTGTTTAGAGAACTTAGAATTAGTTGTTAATAAACTCAATGTTATCTACTGGCATAACTTAGGAATCTCCATGGTCCAATTAATCAACAACATAATTGCATGACAAATGATTAATCAGTTAAGGGTTTAGGGGGATTCAAAGCCTAGGTACTAATTATCTGATATCAATAATTAATTTAATGTCTCCAATTTTTTGATTGAAATCGTACTGCTTTTCTACTTTAATTGTTTAATTTTAGTTTCATTAATTCAATAACAATAAATCTGTAGGCTAGATAATAGAATAATAGTAATTACTAGTACTTACTGTTCTTATGGGATCAACCTGTACTTGTAAGCACTAGTTATAGCTACATTGTAAACTTATGGTATTAAATTTTGGCTACTTACGAAATAGTTCCAATTAGTAAGACACATATTAAGAATGAAAGGAAGCCTAAAAACACAATAGTCATCTTACAGAAGTGGATCAATTAAGGGAGATCAAGAAGAACGTGCAGAATTTCAATTTTCTAAATCGAACTCCAAACTGAGTTTTCTTTCTTTCCTTTTGCTATTTTCGTCAACTTGATGTGTAACTTGAAGTTTCTAATTTCCATATTAGGTTTTATTTTGAAGTTATTTTACTATAATCTTTATTGATTCAATACAAAATTTTGGTGTTATAATAATTGTGCATTTTATACTTTGATAATAAATCAAGAGTGTGAGTCAACAGTAATCATATTAGGTTGTGTAACTAGAGTTGATGATTTAATAAGTCACATAATTATCAAATCAATGATCATTCGAAGAGAGATCTTGTGTGAGAACTTGATTATCTAATAGATAACTTCAGATCTAATTGAAAATTTTAGGATGTTTTATAAATCGAGAGGTTGCAAAATTTGGAATTTTGGATTCAATTTGATTAATTGATTAAGTCTTGAGAGAGAGTAATCAATCCCCTTGAGAAATCTAGGATCAATAAATAATTGGGTCAATAATCATTAAGGGAACAAAATTATGAAAGAATAAATCCTAATAATTCATCCTTTTTCAACCTTAATTCAATTTGGTAACTTAATTGTTATTTGTTTATTTGCTTAATTTTGTTTAATTGTTTTAATTTTTGTCATTATTTCTCTCAAATCATATTTTAATACCTTAGACAAAGTTAGGCTCAATTAGTTTCACCTATTTCCTCGTGGGATTGATACCTTTTGATACTATAAGATATGATCAGTATACTTGTAGGTATTGAGAGTTTTTATATATATAAAAATTGCTTAACATTCATGTTGAAAGCTCTAGTCTATTCGCTCTATAATTCAGCTAATCCATAAGACTTTATGCACTTAAAATGGCTCAAACCACCTTGACTTAAGCTTACCTTGAAAAAGTTTCAAAAAAGACTTAACAAGAAGTACATAATGTCCCTTGAAAAATTCATGATAGAGGTATATTTATCATTTTAGTGCTCGGTTCTCTCCTTATAGACCTCGACATTCTCGTAGGCATCTAAATTTATGTCATCAAGCTTATTGAGTTGAAGTAGTCATCTTTCACTTGCATCCTTTAAATGAAAATTAAGGGTTTTGATCACTCAATAAACACAATGCTCAAATTAGATTAGAAATTGACATGATTTCCCATAAATTATCTTAAATGGTGACATGCCAAAATCTTAAATGGTGACATGCCAAAGGGATTCTTATAAGCTATATGATAGGCTTATAATGCTTCATCTAGCTTCATTGCTCAATCTTTCCTTAATCTATTACTCATCTTCTCAAGGATATTTTTGATTTCTTAATTCAAAAATTCCATTTGGTTGTTATTTTGAGGATGGTATCCTAAGATAACCTTATAAACCACCCCATATTTCCTCACAAGAGATTCAAATTAACATTAAGTGAAATGTGAGCCATTATAACTTATTATAGCTCTAGGAGCTTTAAACCTTAGGAAAATCACATTCGTAAAGAGCTATGTTACTACCTTAGAATCATTTGTTAGGGATGCAATTGCTTCCACCCATTTGGAAACATAAGCTACCATTATAAGAATATACTTGTTGCCACAAGAAAATGGAAAATGGCCCATGAAGTTGATTCCCCAAACAACAATATCTTAACTGATTAACCTAATTATGAATTGGTCAATTATTTAATAATTGCAAGTACACGGTGTAGCTATAGTTAATACCAACAAGTACAGTTCGATCCCATGAAGACTATGAATATAGTACTTACCCTTTCCCTATTATCTAGCCTAAGGATTTATTTTAGATTTTTAATGGAAAAAAATTAAAACTAAAACAAATAAAATAAAATAGGAAACAATAATGAACACATAGAAAATGGAATTCACGTAAAAAAACTATCATTATCAGAAATTCGTATCTAGGATTGAATCCCCCTAAAACCTTAACAGATTGATCTTTTATCATGCAATTGTTTGTTGATTAATTGGACCGTTGAGACTCTTATAGTATGCTAGTTGCTGACTTTGAGTCTACTAACATTGAGTCCTAAGGTCTCTAATCAAATTACTCAGGTTAAATCTTATAGGATTGTGTTACCGATTTATGAGTCCCTCTATTATGTTTGTCCCTAATTTGGAGGATTTATGTCATCCTATCTCTAGGGTTGTAATCAACTCGTTTTAATTACGATAGATCTATTTAACCAAAGATTTCTCAATCTTTATGTATGAAATCATATTATCTATGAAACATGTAATTAGAACATAATAATCAATTGAACCAATTGCATTAACAAAGGAATCAAATCATATCAAAGCGTTAACATAAGGTTTATTTAACCTATTACACATGATCGAATACGAAATCAAATATACAATGAAAGAAAAATGACACCAAAATAATAGGTTGATAGTTCTAAATCTCCCTGATTGTCTATTATCAAATGTTCTTGCGATGTTGAGGCTTGATCTTAAATTCCGATGGATCTTTCGATGATTTTTTCATGTTTTGCCACTTCTATGTACCAAAAGCATCCCTTTTGGACATTCTTCTCATTTGGAAATCACCTCCCAAAGTCTCCTCCTTTGATTTGCCTCTGAATCGTAAATTTTGTATGAAAACTAGGTTTTTGGGTTATGCTAAAACTCTTGCAGGATTGTGCAAGAGATTGTGCACAATCAAAATTCACCAAGTATTGCAAAAATGCATAGTCTTACAAAAGTGCCCGACCATCCTCTCTTTCTAGATTGTTGTTTCTTTGTTTTACACTACATTTTCACTTGAATTCTTCTCTTTTAAGTTCATGAAGACAATTATCACCTGGAAACACACTTGAAACAAATTAGGTACCACTTATACAATAAA
This sequence comes from Erythroxylum densum, assembly GCA_024678245.1. NCBI lineage: Eukaryota > Viridiplantae > Streptophyta > Magnoliopsida > Malpighiales > Erythroxylaceae > Erythroxylum > Erythroxylum densum. The sequence continues at coordinate 6,482,725 of JANPWT010000007.1, forward strand.
AGTATAAAATATCAAGCAAAAAACACATTGAATATGAGATAAAATTATGATCAATTACGCATCTATCAAATATCCACATACTTAAGTTTTTGCTTGTCCTTAAGCAAATCACAATCAAAATTATAAATTTCACAACATCAATCCATCATCAATTTCAATATCCCCATTCACATTATATGTCATCATGTCATATTAAGTCAAATTAATATACAATTAGAGTCAAGTTGTCCTAAAATTAACTTCCTAAGCAATATTACTAATAATCACATCAACAATCGCATTGAAATCAAAAGCATAAATCTTTACACCCAAACTAAGATTTCACTTAATGCACTCAAGTTTTTAGGGTGAAAAGCATCAAAACTCTTAATCAATGCATAGTAGAACTCTTACCATATGTTTGTAGTAAAATTATATCTCCACTATTTATGTACAAACTAGAAATAAAAACCAAAAGGTCTTTGTTAGGATGTAATAGGGCTTAGGTATGGTATGATTGAGACAAAAAATGGTTAAGTGAAGGAAATTTACTCAAAGAAACATCTCAAGACTTGTTACAAAGCACACAAGTCCTTCCATTGCAAAACTTTATTGGTACCATAAACTTATTCTTTTTTTTGTTCTTTCTTTTGTTCTTTTCTTTTTTTTTCAATAAACATTCAGTACCACAATTCAAGAAACATTAGACCTTTCACAAATTTCAAGTATCAAGAATTAATAATGTAAATACCCTTTAGGGCTTAAAAAAATAAATAGGTTTTCAAAGAAAATATGATAAAGGTTAATATGTGTGCTTAATCAATGAAAAGGTTAAGGCTCAACTTGATTATTCCTAAAGGTAAATCTAAGTCCCTTCATCATATCAATGCTTCTAATTTAACAAATATGGTCTCAATATGCATAACAAAAACAAGTTCTAGAATTATCCTACCATACATTGATAACACACATGAAATAATAAGAAGAGCTTTAAAAATTTTAAAAATTGCTATATAGGCCCAAAAGCTCATGAAACAAATTTGGGTATATATATATGTGTGTAAATAATATGAAAATTCATTTAACTTGAAAATTTCAATGATTAAGAAAAATATGACTTAGAAAATTAATTTTATTTTAACCATCATCCTTTTTCACACCAATTCAGGTTAATATTTGACAAGGGCATATAGTATTTATGACATATTTTAACCAATTCAAGATACTAATTCATAAAAATTATAATCAAGATTATAATAAGCTTAAATAAATCATGTTAAGATTTATTAAACCCATCCCTACACTTAAAGTTGTAATATTATACCCAATGTACACAATATAAGCATTTGTGAAAGTGAGAGTGTTGTTAGTACTTTCCTGATTATGACGATTTTCTTATGTGGATCCATCTAATGTCAAACTAACATCCTTACAAAATATGAAAGAAAAGGATAAAAAAATAAAATAAATAACAAAATAGAGAGTAAAATCTTATATTAAGATGAAAGTAAACACAAGATAATATCAAAATTGAATTAAAACTAACTAATGGGTTGCCTCCCATATAGCAATTATTTAATGTTGATAGCTTGATATAACTTGCATGTTTTCCTGTTCCAGGGTATATGATCAATGGCTTGATTCCACCCTTTTCTCTACAAAGTAGTTTTGTAGCTTGTAAGCAAGCCACCTATTGTAAGATAATCAAAAGAACATAATTGATTAGATTAATAAAACTAATAGACTCCATTAATGCCTTTTTTAATGAAAAATTGTTTAAAATGTAAGGAATAATAAAGCTCCTTGTATTATTGGCTAGGTTAAGAAGTTTGTCCTTGAGGAAGTGGGAACCCTTCGTACTTAAGGTCACTACCAACACCTCATAAGTAGTTTCCTTACTTGGTTCCTCAGCTAGTTCTTCTTCAACCACCTCTATCCACTCTTCTTCTTCTTCTTCCTCCTGGATAAAGGCTTCTGGCTCATCTTCTTCAGTTATCTTCTGCCACTTCTCTACTTCCTTTTTTTGGATGGATTTTTCTTTGTCTTCCTTTTAAAGAAGATTTTCTTCACTACTAAGGGTGATTGCCTCTCGGTCAATAGTATCACTTTTAGTAGAACTTGACAAAGTCCCTTAAATCTCATCTAGATAATATATTCATCATATTTTGTATACAAGCCTTTGTTTCCTAATGCCTTATGTTTAATTCTTGAATAGACTCAATTATCATATCTCTCAGAGGATCAGTTACCTCTTTGCCTTCTTAAAATGTATCTTTATTCATAAAATTGACTGCCATCTCTTTTTCACTTTGCGGCAATTGGAAGCTCAAATTATACTCATCATATGCAAGTGAAGGAAGTCTCTTATCGAATTCATGTTGACTAGCAAGTCTCTTAGTAAGGCATTCCATTAATCAATCTGTAATGCTTTCGTATCACTGTTTTTGTTGTATATATTCAATTGGAGCATTGTCATTCCATCCATACACTTAAGGGTTGCTCCACTCTGAATTATACGTATACTCGTATGATGGGCCTTGAGGTCGGTTATACATGTTTGGTCGCTCCCATATATACGTCAGTTGAGCTTCTAAAAACACGTGAGGAAATGACTCCTTCTAATACGGTGATGTTTCATATTGAAAAGAATCATTATGGCTCCCATAATAATACTGTCTGCCACATCCATCCATTATGAATTATGGCTATGGGGTTAAATATCAATTCTTAAAATAAACCACCACTCACTATCAGTATAGAGAAATTCAAAAGACAATTAAATGAACAATCAAAAATACAAAAAGATAAAATAAAATAAAATAAATAAAAACAAAAGCAAAATAAAATAAAAACAAAATAAAACAAAATAAAATGAAAATAACTAGAGTAATAGCATTCAGGCTTTCCCAATACCAAAGTCTTTGGCAATGGCACCAAAAAATTGATTAACCTATTTGTGAGTTGGTAAATTATGTTATAGTCACAAGTGCATGACGTAGTTGTAGTTAGTACCAATATGTACAAGTTGATCCCACTAAGACTATGAATATTAATACTTATCTTTCCCCTATTATCTAGCATAAGGATTGATTTTAGGTTTTTAATGGAAAGAAACTAGAACTAATAAAATAAAATAAAATAGGAAACAATAATGAACAAAAAGATAGTGGAATTCACTTAGAAAACTATCGTTATTAGAAATTAGTATCTAGGCTTGAATTCCCCTAAACACTTTAACATATTGATCTTTTAACAGACAGACTGTGGAGACTCCTATGGTATGCTAATAGCTGACCTTGAGTTTACTAATAACTAGTCATAAGGTCCTAATCGAATTACTTAGGTTAAATCTTATAGGATTGCATTACCAATTTATGAGTCCATTTATTAGGTTTGACTGTGATATATAAGATTTATGTTATCCCATCTTTAGGGTTGCAATCAACTCCTTCTAATTACAATAGATCTATTCAACCTAGGATTTCTCAATCTCTACAAATGAAATTAGATTATTAATAAAACCTGTGATCAAATCACAATAATCAATCAAACCAATTACATTAATAAAGGAAACAAATCATATCAATGTGTTAACATAAGGTTCCTCTAACCTAAACACTTGATGTTTAGTTATACATGATCGAATATGAAATCAAACATACAATGAAAGAAAAACGAAATGAAAAAAATGGGTTCATAATTCTAAATCTCCCTGATTGTCTTCTACTGAATGTTCTTGCGATGTACAGGCTTGATATTGAATTCTGATGGATCTTTCAATGATTCTTTGTGTTTCTCTCTTCTTTGGACCAAAATTGTCCATTTTGGACATTCTTTGTGTTTGGAAATCACCTCCCAAAGTCTCCTCCTTCGATTTGCCTCCAAAATGTTGATTTTATATGAAAAATCTAGGTTTTTGGGTTATGCACGGCCTCTTACACAACTGTACATCAGATTGTGGATAATCAGAATTCGCCTAATATCGCAAAAGTGCATGACCGTGCATTCCTTCTAGATTGTTTTTTTAATGACTTGTATCCTCTATATAAACTAATATGTTCATATATTCTTTCATAAATACATTGTTAAAGTGCTCAAGAGACTTATAAGACAGTTCCTATAGTTTATGGACATCTCCAAGCATGCACCATACAAGGTGAGATGGGTTGACTTATGCATTCCAAAACAATAAGGGGCATTGGGTAATAAGTTTATCTAAGATACCAATAAAACTATACTAAACAAACATTTTTTAATGATAAAAAGGCCTTATAGATCAAATGGCTAAATCGAGATACTAACAAGGCTATACTAAACAAAAACATATAGAGAATTTTTAATGATGAAAAGGTTTTACAGTCAAATGGTGCCATTGATAATATATAGAAACATTAGCTTTTAGTCTATAAATTTTTGGATCTTGATGAATCTTCTTTATGTTATAGAAAGTGAAAGAAATCAATTCTTTATTAAAATTGTCAATGGTGAAATAACTTGTTTTTTGTATGATCAATGGGGACTTTGGGGGTCCCTTAAGAATGTTAGTGATGAAGAAGGACTTGAAGAATAAGAGCAAGCATGATTGTGCATGATTATGCACTATCATGTATATTGGTTACATAGGGATGAAGCATCTAGCACGATTGTGCTTCCCATGCGTGAACATGCTAGTGAATTAGGATGATGATTCACTATGGTTCATTCCATGCATGAGTATGCTAGAGAGTCAGTGATACATGTGATTTAATTTAGGTGTGCCATATGATCTTTTTATTAACATAGATTGAAGAAATTACTTAATTAATTTAAAACATTGAAATAAATGACTACAATAGGAATCTTATATGTTAGAAGACTTAAATAGAAAAAAAAATTAAAGGTCAAAAGATATGGACATCCGTTTTCCCTAATTAGATAAAAATAAGTTATATAGAGTGCTTAAAATCAATTTTAAAACATTGATACCGATATTAAAGGGTACATTTCATTTCATGTAAAAAATTAGGCTTAGATATTATCTTTTTGGATTTGGATTTGACCTCCTTTACAAAGCATGCAAATGGTGGTGGTAGCTGTTGCTTTAAGCAATATAAGATTTTGCTTTCTAAGTTTTGTTTGGTTGATGAACCAGTTCAAAGATTACTCCTATATGTATGTTCATAGAGTATTTGATAAGTCTTATTAACTAGATTGTCCATTAATAACACAACTATGAATCTCATATATAAAAAGGTGTTGAATTGAACTCTTAGTTATCTCAAAAACATTTGTGTTCGTATAAACTATCAATAAAATAAGGAATAACACAACTCTCTGAATCTTCCATCGAATCCAACCGTTTGTCTTGCAAGAAGGTGAGTTGCTTTCTTTCTTCCTTATTCACCTTCGTCTCCTCTACTTTTTCCACTTCACGAACAGAGACCTTCATAGCTTCTTCTAACTTGATGTCTTTTGTCATCTGTTCTTTGGCCTTTTATTCTTCAAAAGATTCGAACACATCAATTATCCTGAATGAGTTACTAGCCTTTGGATTCTTTAATACATCATTCATGTTAAATGTCACTTGGTCATCATTAATCTAAAGGATAAGGTTCTTTTCGTGGACATCTACCAAAGATTTTTCAATTTTCACAAATGGTATATCAGGAACTAGAGAATAAAAAGGAGGGTTGGCATTCTTTTCTTCATACACTTTCATCATCTCTTGGTCTTCAATAAGGTGGGGTTTAGTTTGGTTTTTCACTAGTCCTTCTGGCTCTCCCCCTTTTTTAGGTGTGATAGCCCATATTGGTCTGTTTGATGAATTTTCATATTACTTAGTGAGTCTTCCACACTTCTTTTACAAAATTTATGGGAAAGCTATTTCACTCGAATCTCTAAGTTGTGAATAGATGAGACATGATTTTTCCGTTACTTGCTTAATTTACTCTTCTAGTTTCTTTTGACTCTCTTCCATGTCTATGGGCTTATCCAGGATCTTGTCCAATTTAGAATCCCATAAACTAGACTCATCTTGTTGAAGTACTAAAAAATCTTAACGTCCTAAATGAGTCCTTACATTGTTGGACCAATAGGAATTTGGGTGGTTTTTTCACCCCGGAGTGCACATGTTCCAATAAGGATCGTTACTTCCCCAACCATACTGTGCCTCATTGAAATTCTCAAAAGTTCCTTGCTCCCTATAATATCTATCTTCTATCAATCTTTTTTCCATTTCTTCATAGCACCTAGCTCTTCAGATGTCTCATTTCTTCTTGGCACTTAGCTCTTGCTTTGTCTCTACTTTATGCCCTAAACTTCTTTCTCTATTTTTTTAAAACAAAAGATAGTGAAAAAAAAACCTTAGACTAAAGAACTAAACTAATTACCTCCCCGACAACAGTACCAAAAACTTTGATCGCAGTTTTTTGACATGTGTATTTTTAATATTTTAACATCAATATTCTGTAAATGTACGAGTCGTTCACGTAGTATCTAAGGTGTCGATCCTACGAGGAGGGTTAATCTAATCCTAAACTCTAAGGCTGAAATAAATTGTACAAATTCAACTGTAACTAAGCTAAAACAATAATGCAATTCAATGAATCAATTCAATCAACCAATTCAAATCAAGAATAAATCATGAAATATTAAAAAATTAGCAAATTGCAATCGACACACTAAGAATCAACCAAAGGAACTACTAATTGAGAGAAAGGGGAAATTTTTACCTATCTTCAACACTAACCAAATTAATAATGAAATGTCCGATTAGTGATCCTAGACTATCCTAGGGTTAGTTACTCTCTCTCGAGTTATAACAAAAAGCCCTAAATTATAAACCCTAATCAGACTATGAAAAATTGCAATTTCTCAATTCACAATTTATTCAAACCCTAATTAGATCTGAAATTTTTCACTAGACTACTAGAAACCTATGTGAGATCTCTCTTCATACAACTACCGATTTGATTGATTTCTCGTTTTTCTTAAATTATTTAACTCTCGTTAACCTAATTTAATTATTTCTAATTCAATTTATCATCTCAGTCTATCACCGAATTACGTGAGTGTAAAAATTAATCACAATGAATCTAAATAACATAAATAATCAAAATTTTATTCAATCAAAGATAAAAACAACCTGAAGGTGAGTTTAGGCATTCCTCAACATTCATAAAATCCTATGTCAATATCTATCCCAATTCTATACATAAATTTTTATAATGAAATTATTATTAATATCTATTATTAGATATTGTATAAAATATTAAAATAAATTTAGTTAATTAATTAATTTATACAATAATTTATCTTTGATTTTAATTAATATTAATAAAAATATCAGTGTTTTCGGTGTCAAAGAGTCTACGTTGCCATTGACAATGATTTTGGTAATCTTTTGTCAACGATTTAAGCGTTACCATTAGTGACAATTTTTCAAAAGCATAGCAAACGTTTTTCAAATCATTGCCAAATGAGCAACATTTGGCAACAATTTTTAAAAATTGTCACCAAAAGCTAGCCTCTAACTATGATTTTTAAATTGTAGAATAAAACAAGAAAAAAAAACGTAGCCAAGGGCTACCTTGCTATAGTGAGACAAAGTTATATGATAGTCTTCTCTTTTCATTAGTCTTCTTATCATTTATTTCCGTGGCTATTGCTAATATTAGGTTTAGTTTTCTTTTATGTTTTATTATTCCAAAAATCCAATTTCATTATTTACTTTTAGACTAGTTAATAGTGTTAGATTTTTCTATTCACACCGCTTCTTCATATGAACGGAAATTTATTTACCATTATATTATTTACTTATAATGATAAATATCCTTAATTAGTCAATGATAGATTTTAATATGAAACTTTTGGTACTCTAGTTAGTGATTAATGATAAAATAAAATTTTGGTAAGGAAGACCAAACCAATATTGAAAAATTGAAAGGTTGGTGTCGGCATTGTTATATGATCAAAAAATAATGATAAAATTGATACCTCAAACTAATGGAAAAGAAAATTTTTTAATGATATTAGCTAGCACACAGTCAAAGATAAGGACAATGTTGGCATTGTAAGCCAATAGGGGATATATTTTGCACAAAAAAGTGATATAAGACTTAAATGAAACATGTTTAGGATTTCGTGACTTAAAAATGTAGATTTATTAATTTCATTATATTTTAAAAAGTAATTAACATATTGAAAAGGTACTATAAACAAATATTGCCTAGTGAAAGACAGGATATAAACACGTTTGATAACTTGTACATGTCACTGTCTTTGCATGACAAATCAATCATCCCATGAAAAATCCTTTCGGCTTGTTCATTGGAAATTCTATAATTCAACTGTGAAATACAATAACAAGCTTTTCGGTGTTTAAAATGTAAAACTTCTAATTAAAAATTGAAATTACTAATCTCTGTCTTTTTTCATGCCGATATTCTTGTACAGTCGGTCTTATATAAAACATATTAGATAATATGTGACAACTTCTGTCCAAAATGTCACTATTCTTCCTTCCAAAATACATATGTTAAAAAGAAGCAAGAGATTAGAAACACTTGGAAATTATTTTTTTTTCGCTTGCTTTTTAATTAATGTTTTCTTTTATGGTCGGGTCCAGTAGGGGATGTAAGGAACTCCTGTTGGCTTGATCCAGTTATCACCTCGGAGGAACCTTCCTGGTGTGAAATGTATTGCATGTTCACGAGTTATGTTCTTAATTCCATTCCATGTAACCCTAGCTTTCTTGTCAGCACCAGGACCATAGTTGTTGAATTCCGTGTACCAACATGTTTTCATTCCTGTGTCCGGTGGTGTCCATGGGGTCCAACCGTCTGGCTGGATCACATCATCGATGAATGATTCCATAATGATTGTTCTTGAGAACGGCTTCCATGGACGTCCAAGGTAAGACTTGAATTGTTGCCTAACTGGGAATAGATCAGGATGTGCAGTGATGGTGCTATTTTGGATTATAAAGCCCGACCGCTCTCTCCTTTGTTTTCGACCTTGTGCAGTCACTATGTTTTGCTGGTTGTCCATGGGTTTCCGGACTAAGAATGTACAGTTCTGGAATGCCACTTCCCCGGCGCCGAAGACGAAATCAATGGTGCCAGAGATGGTACAATCACGGTAGAACTGGCGCTTGACATGTGCATAAAGTGTGTCTTGATATCCATCAAATGTACAGTTGTAAAAAATAGCGTCATCTCCTGAACTCCTCAGAGCCACTGCCTGATGTTTATCAGGACCAGCAGTGTTCTCAATTCCAATGTTCATGGCCATGAAATTGTCTCCAGAAACAACTGCACGCATGCAGTTTAAAGTTCGTAAACAAATTTGATCTAATAAAAAAGTTTACCTTGCCTAATATGGATTAAGGAGTAACCACGTACTGACTGTTGGGCAACCGTAGGTGGTGTATCCATCGTGGACGTTCCTGTTTCCTGTGATGCGAGTCTTTTCACCGCCATCTCCGATCACTATCAAATTGTCCATGGAATGGTTGAACGAAACGTACTCTTGGTAAACTCCCTCCTTAATATACAGCACAAATGTGGCATTGTTTTTCCTCTTGCCGATGCGCATTATTGCCTCATTAATCGTTTTGAAGTCTCCACTTCCATCTTTAGCCACAACAAGGTCAGGCTTAATCTGAGTAACAGACAAAGCAAGGAGTCTGCGAGTACCAAACTTGACCCATTCAGGGAATTGATCATCATGACCAAGAACAGGAAGTTCGTCATCAGAATTAGTAGTTAGCAGACGGCGCGTAGCACCTGAAATCTCCATTGAATCGAAGATAGAAGAGAGTCCAGACACAATGTCAAGAGCAATGCTGGTAAGCTGCGTTGCAGTCTTCATTACAGACCTCATTTTCTCTCCAGCGTCTCCAGTCGTGTTATCGAACCCATCCAAGCATGTTTCTTGAAAGGTGAGAGAAGCAGTAAGCCAAGTCGATAAATCTGCTAACAATTCATCGAGGTTGCTAAGATCAAAGTCACCGATTCTCTCGAAAGAATGCTGGAGCTCAGACATGGACATGTTCATGAGCTCTCTACACTCTTGTAGGGCTTCACGGGCTCTAGGGTCCTTTTCTATATCTTGCATGACTGTAGATTTCTCGGCAACTTTAATGATGTAATTCTGGGCCACCTTAAAAGTAGCTTGGATCAATTCTTTAGGGTCTGTGGTGTTTCCGGCGGATTTTTTGAGGTTTTCCTCACAACTCTTCTTGTATTCCGCTGGTTGGCAAATGGCTTTGATGGCTTTTACTGACGCAGAAATGGGTTGGGTACTCTTATGACTGCTTCCATTGATATCTTCGTCATCTTTACCATTGTTGTTAACACCAACCCCGACCGTGACAGCCACCACCATAGCTACAAGAAGAAAGGAAGAGACACCAATAATGGCAATTCTTTTCTTTTTCTTTCCATCGTCCCCGTAATTAGACATTTAATTTGAAAGCACTTGCACAAGATATACGTATAGATATTAACAAAGTTCTTTTTTCAGACGTTGTTAGCTAGCAGCTTTCCAAAACCCTTCAAGGGAGGGAGAAAAGATCAAACAAAAAAAAATAAGTAAAAAGAAAATCTTCCTTAGTTCATTGAAATTAAAGAGCCGCTCTCTTATTTCCCCCCCTGAACATGCAATATCAAATTATTCCCTAGGGAAGGAAAAGAAGATGCTAAAAGTTCAAGGGAAGAGGATTTGTTTAAACTTGTCGACTTTAAATCCTGAAATGCCTCCTCATTCTATGGTTATCAATGATATGAGGTTCTTTTATAGCAGCAGAAGAAAGGCTGCACAAAATTAACTAATGATCCAAAAATAAGAAGAAGGTTAAATCTGTTAAGAAAACGTGAGGCAAAGAGTGGAGAAAGGGTTGATCATTGAGATTTTTATCTGGCTGTCAATATTTCCTAATTATAAAGATCAAAATATGTGGTAGTTATCTTAATTGTAGTTTTGTCTCCAGTTATAGGACATTGAACAATGATCCTATCGCATGTCCTCTTGACAGGGTAACAAAAGCGAAGTCGAAACTTTTCATTACAGGGTCCATATGAGTTATCATAATGAGAATTCAACCCAACTTTTGTAGACATAACAAATTCGTGTATAGTTTCAAATTCGTACACATGTATTTGGGAAATATTAATTATTTCCACAATAATCCTATATATGAATTGAAGTGCATGTGTTTCATCTAGTACTTTAGTATATATTAATTAGAATAAACTTTTATAAAGCCCACATCTATTTAATAGTATATAATTAAGTGTGCAATTGAAAAGAAAATATGGAAATAGGAGGTCCATCAGATGTGTAATTTCTAGTCCCTTGACTCATACTGATAAGAATTTGACTCCATGAGAAATTGAACAAAAACTTGCAAAATTGTCCTCTATTTTTAGTTGATAACCTCAAACTAATCAGTCAAATTAGACACATGGGTGCACTCATATGAATATGAAGAATATAATGGATTGGTCGAGCGAATTGGAATTAATTGTCAGCTCATCCGTAACTCTTTAGTAAAAACAAGAAAATTTTCTTATTGAACTTTCAAGTTTTGTTTGTATACTATTAAATATGCTAACAGGAGGTGCAAAGATGTCTATTTACTTTTTTGTTATTAGAGTTCCAAATAGTTTTATTATCGGGAAATAGGGACACTCATTGATCTATAATATGATTTTTTAGAAATTAAAATAATTATATTCCAACAAGAAGGCAAATCCTTGAAAGAAAGTGTGAGTTAGACTTATAAGCTAGCTATATCCAAAATAAATGGATCCAAATGACAATCATATAATCACCATGTAAAAAATGTCATTTAGCGACGGATATTATCGATGAAAAACATAAAAATTTCGTTGGAAAGATAGTTTAGCGATTGAATTTTCCAATGAATTAGGGAGTTGTAAAAACGACCATAGGTAATAATTTCTGATGAATAACAGAATGTCCATTGGTAAATTGACTGACAGAGACTTTATGTAACCGTCGGTAAATATATCGACAGTTGTTTGTACAGTCGACCGTTGGTAAATTTTCAATAGTTAAAACTTTCCCGTCAGTAAATTTACAAACGATATTAGTTATTCCATCGGTAATTTTATTACAACCCTACCGTTGTTATATTTTTCCGTCGATGAGTATAACTACGTTTATCAATATTGTCGCCGGATTGTTATTTTCCTTAGGTAAATATAGTTGATTTTTACGGATGCAATTTTGTTTTCCGTTAGTAAATTAACAAAATTTTTATTAAAAAAATTTCCTTCATTAAATTTTATTTGATGATCTTACGGTTGATGCATATCTGTGCATAATATTTTGATTTGTTTATATATTGAATTTGTTTAAATAGAAAGTTGATTGATGATATAAAGTTAAAATTATCTTAACTGATAATAAAAACATTAAATTGTACATAATAAGTATTTCTAACTCAAATGAAACGACTACAAGTATACTATTGATTTGATGATCGTGGATGCTCTGTTTGCTGCGATGAGGTGCTACCCCTCCCCTTCAACTTATTCATCTCATTACGGAGCTGAGCTATGTACTCCATCAACTACTGCAACTGAGTTGCCAATGTCTGCATTGTGCTCCAAAGCTCATAGACTTCATTGGGTATCTACCGCCTACTAGATATTGTTATACTTGACGTGGAGGATTGTGAATAACATGTATTCTC
>JANPWT010000007.1:6495914-6510920 GCA_024678245.1 Erythroxylum densum
TACAACAAATTAAAACTTTTAGAATATAAGTGTAAAGTTTAGATACTTAAAAGTCTCTCTGCATGCTCGTGGTGGGTAATAGATCCTCCCATATGTACAGGAAGACTCTCTCCCCCCGGTCCTCCATGCCTATTAGTAGAATTACACTTTGAAATGGACATTGCCTTAATTGATGTCCAATATCGCTGCCAATGACTCCATTTTTGTTGAGAAATATAAGACGATCGTATACCAGCCTTTTGTATCGCACCAACAAAGTCCCGATAATGTGTACATGCTTGTCTCTCCTATACTTTATTAATGACCGCGTCAAATTTAAAATCTCAAAAAATTTATTTCTGAAACAAAAGGAAAGACATGAAAAGGTGTGTCACGAGTGGTATCTCACACTCGTGACACACCTTTGCATAAGAGTGAGAGGTGTCTCACGTCCATGCAAAACTTGTCAAAGCTATGAGCCTGTAACCCTCCTGCAGTCTTCTTCTTTGTGTTTTCAACATATAATCATCATCTTTATGCATTTTCATGTCTTTAGTTTCTCTAATCTTTCTCATTCTTCCTCCATTAAGACAAAGGATTGTGAATCTATTAAAAACAGCTCAAATATGGTGCTTTTGACTCACTTTAGCTCTTTCGCTTCTGAATTATACCTAAAACCATATATGAACTAAAGTGAGTTTCTTGAACATTTTTGTATCATTAATTACTAAGTGTTATGGAATAAATTGATAACCCATTAAGCATATACCAATAGTTAGAAAATTTTTACAAACACCTGGATCCAAATTCTCCTGGTATAATACTATATGGAATCAGTTACTGACTCCAAAACTCTCATTCCTTCTATTGTTGATTATGAAGAACAAATTAAGCATTATGGATATATTGCATTTTTTGTCAATTGACGATAACCAATTTTTATGTATAGAGTGTGGAGAAACTAAGGAACATTTTTTTGTTGAATTCCAATATGCCTCAAATGTCCAAAAAGAGGTAAACAAATTATGTCAATGGAGCTATAATGGGAACTCACTCTTCGATGCCATTCAATGGATGAAGGATCATTCGAGTACTAATAAAGACACTTTGTAGATCTATGTTCTTGTTATGAGATTAAGCATTCAAGGGGTATTGTTGGAAAGAAAAATTAGGAAATTCAAAAATAAATCTACTATAGAGAAGGAGATTACAAATGGGAACCTATAAAACCTAAAGGAATTAATTTACTTAAGAAACTAATCAAGGAATTTCTTTTAGTCTAAGATGTTGATGATTGCATTTTGTTTTTCATAAGAAGGGATTCATTAGATTTCCCTGCAGGCATTGGTTGTATCTATAAATCTTTTCTAATTTCCATTGCTTCTTAATACATTCTTTTAATTTCTCAAAAAATTGCCAACTATTTTCAGCTTAAGTTTTGTTACAATCTAAAGGGTGGTGGTAGCTTGAGGGTTGAGATAACTGGCCCAAATTGCTTTGTTCCAAGGTACTATTGGAAGATCTTTAAAAATCGGCTCCTTATAAGTTAAGTTAGTGAATTTAGTATTGCTAGCATTCCTCCAGATGTATTTGTCATCATCTATGTTGAAATGAGTCTGAAAGATTTCATTTATAAGAGACCTGGGTAAAGTTGAGTACTAGAATACTTCCTTAATAGTTAAGGCTATTGAAATAAAGGCATTTAGTGAAGTTGATGTTCTGAGAGTTACATCTTCATTGACATTGATCAATTCCCTAGTTGAGAGCCAATTAGCATACTAGAAGCTAATAGATTCTCCATTCCCAACTAACTCTATAAATTTTATCTTAAATGTATCCCTTTTTTCAAATGAATTTTAGTGTGGTTGAGGGACAGTGTGTAGAATCAATTGCCTAGATACTCCTATTCTTGATAAAGTAACTATGAATCCACTTTCACCAAAGAGATTATTTGTCATGCATGAGCCTCTAGAACCTCTTGGTAAACAATATGGTATTAATGGCTCGAATAGAACACATCCTCGTACCTCCTTGTTTCCTTGGATTGGATTTCAATCCATTTCATCTTGGTTATGTGATTTCCCTCAATTTTTTTAGACCACAGGAAGCTGTTCAATATCTTGTCTGTGATTTTTATCATAAACCTAGTTAAAGCTAAATAAGCAACCCAATAAACATTGATAGAATTAAGTATATATGTAATAAGTTGAATTCTCCCAGCTGCTAAAAGGTGTTTGGAGCTCTAAGAAGATATTTTAGATTGAATTTTGTTAAAAATATTTACAAAGTTTCTTGATTTCATACTATAAGAGGAGATAGGGATGCCAAGATATGTAATTGGAAGGTTCTGTTACTTAAAACTAGTGATATCTGCAATCTATTGTTGTCTATCAGCTGCAATCCTTGAAAGATAAATGCTATTTTTGGCATAGTTCACTTGTAACCCAAATCGCCATTGAAATTTTTTTAACACTTTCACTAATGTTGAGGTAGATATTGCTTCTTCTTTGGAAAGTAAAATTAGATCATCTACAAAAAAAAGATTGTTTAATTTGAGTTTCCTGCATTTGAAGTGATATTTGAAGCTTCTTGTTCTTTTTACAACCATTTTAATCATCTTGTAGAGTACTTCCATAATTAGAGCACAGATATATGGAGAAATTAGATCCTCTTATATAATGCCTTGTGACTTTTGAAGAGTTGGTAGGTTGACCATTCATTAGTATGCTATGTGTGGGAGTCTTTGTAAATTGCTCAATACACTAAATAAATACCTTTAGGAATTAGGTAGCTTGCAATGTATTAATGATGAAGCTCAAATCCACGTTGTCATATGCCTTTCTGAGATCAATTGTGATTTAGCAATTGGGATTGCCTCTTTTCTTAGAGTAAAAGCTAATGAGCTCTTATATATGCTCCTAAAGTAAAACTAATGTGCTTGTGGAGTATATATACCCTTGAGTCTTTGAGTAATTATTTTATAGTTTTTGTATATGAAATTGCAGTAATAAATAAGCCTAAAATTAGGGAACCATCCATTCTTTATCACAAGTGTTATAAAAGTCCTGTTAATTTCTTTAAATAATGAACTTTTAATGAAAAACTCCATAACACCTTCTAAAATTAGATTTCCAGTGATTAACCAAGGTTTCGTGAAGATATTGACATTAAAGTCATTTGGTCCTAGAGCCTTGTAAGGGTGGAGATTGGCAATTGTCCTCCTAAACTGTAATAGGCTCACATAACATAGTTGCTTCTTAAAGTAAAATGGAAGTTTTATGATCTACTTAAGAAACTTCTTAGAAGAATGTGCTTCAGAAGGATTATTCATTAGATACCTAATGTAATCATAGGCCCCTTGAACAAGCTAGATTTAAGAGCCATATATTATTGTGCTTGAGGGAAATAATTTTGTTCCTAGCTTTCCTTGAAAAAAAGACTTTGTGAAATATCTATCTCCATGATTCATCCAATCCACCCAGACTCTTTATTTCAAGAGGGAATAATTAAGAAAAAGCTTGAGTGTAATTATGCAGGACTTATTTCTTATTAACCTTCAGGTTCTGCTAATCAGGATTGTTATAAATAGCCTGTTGAATACTCTCCAAGTCCTTCCTTGTAATGTTGACTAACATTTTTAAGTAGCTTCATCTCCTACTTAATAAATTGCATCTTTGTATAAACAAACTCTTTAGTACCACTAATATCAAATCTCAATGATTTCTATACACTTTCCTCAAAACTAGCTAGTTTTATAACAAAATTGTTAAATCTAAAATGATAGCAATTGTTATGGTTAAGACAGGAGTATGATTGGATAAATAATTTTTTGAGAATTTGGAGAAACAATTAGGAAAGTTGTCATCCAATTTAGGTTCAAAGCACTTCTTTCCAGCTTTTTCTTTATCAAGAGATCACAAGATTGCTTATTGTTCTAGGAGTAGAAGCATCCCCCCGAAGGGATATCAGTGAATTAAACTTCATCTATACATTTGGCTAGTTCCCTACAAAGACTGCATCCTAATCTTGGTCCCTCTTCCTCCTCTATTTTTAAAATGGTATTGAAATCTCCTAAAAGAACCCAGGGTAAGTTGATTAAATTTGTAAGCTCTTTGATTTGGTTCCATGAGAAATTTCTCTGATATGTATTATTACATGCATATAAGAATGTAATGAACGTAAGCAAGTTAAGATATGTTACAAAGACTTGTAAGTGCACCAACTGATAAAATATGTTACAAAGATGTCACTGATATAGCTTCATCATCATATAGGACAATAAACATGCCATTAGGACAATAATAGTCATTAGAAATGATTTTCCACCTAGCTAGAAAATATTTGAGTAGCCTGTAGTGGTCCTTTTTTTTTTATCTTAGTTTCTATAATGCCCAACTCAAACTAGATGAGTGAACCAGAAAAAAGCAGGTAGCTCAGAAGAAGCAGGCATAGGGAAGGAAATGGAAGGGAGATGATACAAAGATACAAAGATGGTACCATCAAAGTGAAAGAGTTGCATAACTATAAGAGACTCTAGGGTAGAGAGGAGGAGAAAACAAATGTTTTTACACATTGTAATCTTCTCATTTTATTAAAATTCAAAAGATTTAGGGTTTCAATACATCTCATCTTATATAATTCTAAATGCCTCTTTGGTATTTATTGACAAATGATGAGTGTTTTCGATATTCTCCTTATACAACTACTTTAGGGACATTATAATGAGTTTCATTTTTTGTTGTGTTCATCAAACTTGCCAAAGAGGTTAAGAAATTATTGAATCTAAAAAGTGTTATAATACTTATAGCTTGTGTTTAACTTCTACGCGATTCACATTAACTGATTGGAGAGACTGTTTGTAGTGAAAATTAAGGATGAGCTAGCAAATTCCTAAATCCATTACAAATGTGCCTAACATTTGTCTATTTATTTCCTAATGAAAACCTTAAGGTATATCAAACATCTAAATACCTGTAATACATTGTTTAAACTCTAAACAAGGATATTTATAAGTATGTACACCCTCAATTTCTTTAGAATTTAGGATAGTATTGAAATCCCTAGTCAATAACCATGGTTTCTGATTACTATAGAAACTTCTTCTTGATTAATTCCTCTAAAATACATTGTTGTATACATAGAAAAAGGATATTGCATTAGCTTTAGTTGTGGTGTTGCATGATACATCAACATATAAAGTGTGATTAGACATTCCCAAGATTATTACATTTATAGTTTAACGATTGAAGTATAACACGATCCTCCCAATAGGATGATGAGGATGGTTTGTGACTTGCCTCCAATTGGAAGATAGCATCTGCAATAGATCTAATTTATCCTTTTTAATTCTTAATTTTAGTCGGAAAAACATGTTTTTTTATGCTCTAACTTAAGGTTCTCGAACAAAAATTTCTTGGAAGGAGCATTAACACCTTTTATATTCAAAGTGATGACTTCTATGTTTCAAAATTTGAAGCTAGTGGCTTCTTCCTTCTACTAGGTCTTCTCCTTGATACAGGTTGAAATTGCTTCTCACTATCGATGGATGTAGATACTTGCTCATCTCTATTTGTACTCTCCTTCCTTATTTCAACCTCTTTTTAGGAAACGGATACGAAACTAATGGGAAAAATTAGATTCCATTGTCAACAGCTCCTATCAGAAATAGGATTGACCAGTGGGTTTTTGCAAACTTTTTAATTCTTTGTAAATTCTTCTTAAAATGCTTTAGTGTTATGACATTTACCTTTTAAGCTACTGACATTTATTTAAAGTATTTAAACATTACTTTTCTGGTTCTTTTCTTTAATTTCATTAAGCTCCTATGCAAATCCAATATTGAAATGAGGGGTCTACCTCACATTCTTTTATAGCCTTTAGTTGCTTGGTTTCTAAGCATAGGTTACTTTGAGAGTACCTTCAACCATCTCAAGGTTTTCATCCAACCTCACAATTTAGATATTTTTTAGTAAATAAGTCGTAAAATTCATCAAAATAAATAACTTGGAAAAATTGATTTTGGATGTCTCTGTAGTGGCTTGGTCCATGTAAATTGGTTTGCCAATAAATCTAGCATGATAGCTTAATCCACTTATGGTCCAATACTCCAATGGTACTTCATGTATACACAACCAAATTGGTATATTTTCCTTCTTAATTTCATCAATTTTCTATCTAATTCTCTAAATATATAGCAACATTGGCTTGTTCTACACATGTTAATGTCCCTCTTCAAGTACTCTAATGGTAGCTTCTTTGCAAAAGAATTTAAAGAAAAAAATATCATCACTGTTTACCAACATGTCGAAAAAACCATGTGCTTTCCAACTTGTTTATGCTCACTACTTCATGATCTGATAAATAACTCTTTTGTTAAAAAAATATCCAATCAATATGGAATTTTATTTCTGTGCACCAACTTTTAAAATTTCAATAAGAGGCAATACAATAAATTATTCATCGCATTTATTAAGTAGAAAATAACTAAGTCTAGTTTCTGGTTTGTTCTCTCCAATAACTTGCTCCCATGTCTTCCTTATACCACTAGTATTTTCTTTCATATTGTTCAGGATAGGCATCTGCAAACACCTATTCAAGCTTGATGATTGAGTCTAAGGAGCAGTTAATTTTTTTTCAAAACTATAATGAGCATAAACTTAGATATACCACCCATCAAAATTGGCTTAGTGACAAAGCTAACTTAGTACTATTCATTATTCATAGGATGACAGCAGATCAACCACACGTCAAATGCTAGAGATTCACACACAAGTGACATTAATGGAGATTAGAGCAAACAATGTTGACAATTTGGAAATAGGAAGGTAACAAGGGCTATTGTAACATAACTAAAAATAAATCAAGTAATTCCCCATGTTACTTTTCTTATAGGTTCCCCAAAGAGGAAGACTTACCAAACAACCACCTAAACTAGAGTCTCAATTTGGGGCCTACAGAGTGTAGTGAGCAAAGAGGAAGCAGATGATTAGCCTACACAAGTTGCCTTCCTTTCCATGAAGAGCAATCCTCAAGGGTTATCAAAATTTTAGAAGGTGGAACAATCATTGCTGATTTTTAGACACTCTAAACACAAAGATGGAAGACGAGCAACTAGGAAAAGTGACTGTTAATATAATGGCAAGTGGGTAGGGAAAGAGACATGGAGAAGGCCACAACAATGAGATGGGAAGGAGGAGTTAGATGTTCGAAGGTAGTAGAGTTTCAATTCAAGTGCATTTGCATTTAGGATTAGTGCATTTTGTTTTGCATACTAAGACATGACATTCTTTATAATGAGTAATGTTATTCTTATTTAAAGATGAAAATGTGACTTATTTGTTATTGATGGTTGTTTTTTCTTAACATATATGTGGTACGGTGTATAAAACCCGATTATAGTTTTAAATAAGGTATAGTGTGGTATGGTGTATAAAGCTCGATTATAGTTTTAAATAAGGTATGGTGTGGTATGGTTTATCAAGTCGATTATAGTTTTAAATAAGGTATAGTATCTTAATATCAAAGTGAGGGATTCTCATTTTAAGTTGAATATGTGATTATCTATTATGGGTAGTGTGTTTTTTGGACATAAACGTGGCATTAAATATATGAAAATCTAGTATAGTTTTAACTGAGCCATGATAGTCTTTGTACTAAATAATTGTATTCTAATGTAAACTTGAACATAAGACTTATCTATTATAAGTGGTTGTATTTTTTTAGACATAACCAAGGTATTGAATATACAAAACTATGGTAAGGTTTTACCTGAGTGTGGGTAACTTAATATCAAAATGATGGTATTTTCATTTTAAGGTAAATTTGTCACTTATCTAGAATGGATGGTGGTATTTTTTGAACATAATCATAATAGTAGATTTGTGAAGACTTGATATAATTTTATCTGTGGCATTATATTCTTTATATTAAGTGATTGTATTCCCATTTAAAAGTGAAAATGTGACTTACTTGTTATTGGTGGCATTTTTTGATAAAAATATATGTGGTATTGAATATATGAAGTTCTATTATGGTTTTAACTAAGGTATAATATCTTAATATCAAAGTGATGACGTTCTCATTTTGAGGTGAATGATTGACTTATCAATTATGGGTGGTGGTTTTTTTAACATAAGTATAATATTATATACATAGATCAAGTAAAATTTTAACTGAGGCATGTTATCCTTCATACTTAGTGAAGGTATTCCTATTTAAAAGTAAACGTGCGACTTATCTGTTATTAGTGGTAGTTTTTATAAATTTAAGCGTGGCATTAGATATATCAAGATATAGTATAGTTTTAATTTAGGTATGGTAACTTAATATTAAACTGATGACATTCTCATTTTAAGGTGAATGTGTCACTTGTTAGAAATAGGTGATGATTTTTTTAATATGAGCATAATATTATATGTGTGAAGGCTTAATACATTTTTAGTCGAGTTATAATATTCTTCATATTGAATGATGATATTCTTATATAAAGGTGAACATGTAAACTTCTCGGTTATAAGTGGTGGGTTTTTTTAAATGTAAGCATGGTGTTAGATATATGAACCTCTGTGTAGTCTAAATTGAGACATGATAACTTAATATCAAAGTTATAATATTCTCATTTTAATGTGAACATGTTACAATTATATTTTTACTCCTTTCCATTATAATCAAATTAAATTTGGTTGGGTTTACAAGTTGTTGGCTAGTTGTCCCCCAATTAATTTGCCACTAGCTTGATTTACACCTCTTTTAACATTTTAAAAAATACATTATTGATTATTGTCATTACTTAGAAATTGAAATAATATGATAAATTTCACAAATAATTTAATACAATCAGACAAAGAAGAGTGATAGACAGAGAGTGTGTGAAAAACATCCTTAAAATTACAACAAACCACCAGTATAAGGAACTCCGGTCGCCGGCAACCAGCTGTCGCCTTGTATGAAACGGTAAACGGTGAAACTACGAGCACCAGTGACGTTAAGAATATGAACACCAGGCCATTTAACCCTCTTAGTAATCTTGAATCCTGGACCAGTATTGTTGAATTCTGCATAGTAAAGTGTGCTAAGTGATTGATTACCGGACCACTCGGCCCAACCAGAAGGATCAATTAGGCTATCCAAGAAAGATTCCATGAACACAGTTGTGGAGTAGTCTTTCCAGGGTCTACCTAAGTACGTTTTTGTGCTACCATTGCTGGAGGCAAGGTCCTGAGCAGCTCCAACGGTGCAATTCTGTATTGAAGTGCCTGTGTTTTGGTTAGGGTCAGTTCTTCCCTGTGCAGTTATTGTGTTGAACTGGATTGCCATTGGTAAGCGGGAATAAATGTTGCAGTTCTGAAAAACAACTGCAGCATTGCCGAAAATGTAGTCAATAGTGCCGTAGATGTCACATTCTCTATAAAATTGCCTGAGAGAGTGTGCATATAATGTGTCTTGATACCCCTCAATGCTGCATTTGTAGAATGTGGACATGTCTGCTCCATTTCTTACAGCCACTGCTTGGTGCTTAATTGCTCCCGCCGTGTTTCGAAATGTCATGTTCACTGCAACAAACCCCTCTCCTACAACAACTGCATGCAAGCATCACATATATTAGTACGGTTAGAACAATTGTAGTATTGCACACTATTTAAAACTTTACATTATCTCGAAGAAAAGTATAATTGTAATTGAGAGCAAGTGAAGCAATCACATGCTAGTCTTCTTAGGCGTCCACATATTGCAAATGCTAGTTAATAGTTCATGACATACCAAATGTGGCCGAATTAAATGTAGTCCAGCCGTCAACGACGCTCCGGTTGCCAGTAATTATCGTCTGGTTGATCCCATCTCCTATCATCAATACATACTTCTTGTTTTTTGGTATCGAAACATACTCAAAATAGACCCCTGCAACCACGTAGATCACGAAATATCCATTCCCAATAGCAGTGTTATTTGGTGCTGCAGCCACTGCATCGCTAATGGTCGTAAAATCCCCAGCTCCGTAGGGGTCCACAACCACTATTTGGCTCACCAAAATACTGTTATCAGATTCCTCAAGATGTCTTCTTCCGGTTACAGAGTTGAACAATCCTCTATCCTTTAGTAGCATAGTTAAAGGCAGGCGTTTGGTTGAACCACCTTCCAGATTTGAAAATACGTTTCGACTTTCTGTCAGTAATCCCATATCAGGGATCCAACCATGTATGAAAAGAGCAAGAGACACACTATGGTGCTTGATTCCATTCGAGAGAGGACCTAATAATGCGTTTCTGATGCTTGTTGCTGATGCTACGTTTTGAAGACTGTCGAAGCAAGTTTCTTGGCAGGTCAACGTCGCACTAAGCTTAGCAAGGAAACCAGCGGCTTCCAAGCTTTGAAGTGTATCTCCAGTGCTTACAGCTTCTATTGTTTCTGATAAGTAGTCTATGATTAGTTGTGTTAGGAACCTGCAATCTTCAAGGGCTCGAATGGTGGATTCATATGATGTTGAGGGCAGCGCCAAGTAGTTATCGATAAGGGAAAGAAAGCTTCTAGCGTTTGACAGGGAATTGCCCAGTGCATTCCTGCTGTAATCAAATATGGTTCCAGGTTTGCTGTTGGGCAAAGAGTATTTGCAGAAGCTGGGGTGAGGTGTGTAGTTGCAGATAGTTTCAGGGCTGTTAAAAATTTCTGACAAGTTTATCTCGTGAGAGGGAGAGAAGAAGAACATTAAGAGTAGAGAAATGGTGCATAAACATGACAGCTTAGGAGCCATCACCACGAAACCCGCAGCTATACTTGGATTACTGGATTGATTGGTTGTATTTATACAGAGGGGATTAGATTTAGACAAAAAACCGCGTTGAGAGAAGCCTTACCACCAAACGAACAAGTATTCATGTTTATATCCTTTGATTTCTTTAATGTATAGTTATCTTCTCTTGTTGTAATCTTTCACACCTTTAATATGTGAAAGAAGACTAATAAACTACTACACCAACGTGCATTTGGTTACATTGAGGGGCCAAAGGATCTGAATCGGTGGGATCTTTTAGTTTATTTTCATTATTATGAAAAATGCTACCGATGCTGACACTATGAATCCAAAAATTGTACTGGAGATTCATGGAAGCTATTGAATTAAAGGCAACATGTTAGGATATTCGAGGTGTGGTGCATAAGCACTAACCACTACGTGCAGAATTGTCATTCGGGTTCTTCGTGAGGCTCATTATCAACCTGTGTTTCTCGCTTGACCTTTTCGTCGAGATTTATTTATTGGGGTCTAGCTCTTATTATTCCTGTTTCTTTGGAGTTATTCTATATGATACAGCCATAACTATGTCGATAAGACCTTGGCTTCCTGTCTTCTATATTGTGGTGTCGTATATAGCTTAGCCCTAATCAACTGATGCATTGAAAGGCTTGAAAAGCTAGAAAGCTTTTGCCCTTATGATATGCTTGAAAATAAAGGATTCTATCACCTGATGCATTGAAAGGCTTGAAAAGCTAGAAAGCTTTTGCCCTTATGATATGCTTGAAAATAAAGGATTCTATAACATTCACAGATGAATAGTTATTAGTATATGTACCAAGAGTGTTTTAGAAATAGTGGTGAGGCTCTACTAATTGGAACAGGATCTTCTATCTAATATTATGATGTCTTATTATGTCCCATGAATTTCAGTCATTCATTTATGCGGATCCCACGTTTATTTATGTGGGACTCACATAAATGAATAACTGAGATTCATGGGATAGAATAAGACACCATAAAATTAGACAGAAGATTCGAACTCCTACTAATTCTTAACTACTTGACCATCTTCTTTCATCAATGATATAATCTTATTAGTGCTTCTATTTAAGAGAATGCTTTTGTGTAATTAAATGGTTCTCTTATCCTCGTATTTGAGTTATTGAACCCCTTGATTTCTTTTCCAAAAGAGAATTATGCTCTTTTAGTTTTAGAGTGCCAATGTAATTTATTAAAGTTATCCTCTCTTATGTTTCCTTTGATTGATCCTGTAGAATTAGTGAAGTTAGACTTGTTTTAGGTGTTGAAGGTATAAGCCTTCAAGATTACCTGAAATGTGTTGATATAATGTTTATGATTTTATAACATCTGAAATTTCGTAACATACACATAAGCTTTATAACCATGAAATTCAGTAGACTTTCCTTTATATATCCATGACTTCATCATAGCCTTCTAATTTATTTAAGTACTTTTTAAATCTAAAAGGGGCTTTCTTTTGGAGCTTCTATAATAAATTATGGATTTGAAAAGGTGAATGATCTAAAGAAAAGTTATTACTAAATGTTTTCTTGTTTTTAGGAACCTAAAAAACCATAAATAGTTAACAAGAGCCCTATCTAACTTTTTCTTGATAAACCATCTCTTAGTATATTTATTACTCTACCTAATTAAATTTCCTTTGAATCTTTGGTCTGTAACCTTAATCTGGCTAGTACATACTCTGAAATCATCACTAAAATTCTTTAACTTAATATGTTCTTTTGCTTTTGATGGATGAATGGTTTTGATAGTCACCAATGGTCATATAAGGGGCATTTATATTAGCACGGATAGTTCTTAACTCAAATTAACGTGGGATCCTTTAGAAAACCACGTTTGTGGTATTAAAAAAGTAACATGTTGGGTTTTCTACTGCTATTCCGATATTCTTTAAACAGAAACTTAACAAAGATTTGTTATTTTGCAGAAATGTAACTTGCAGAAATTAAAGAAGACAAATTTACTTGGTTCGATAGCACAAAGCTACCTACATCCAAGGTTCCCACTTGATAGTGGTGGAGAGATTTCACTAATGCCAACAAGAAGAAAAATTACAGAGATTGAGTGTTCTCCTGAACACCTGCAAAAGAGTCTCAAAACTCCTCAGTACCCAAGGTTAGTACTCTAGCACTCTCTGCTAATTTTTCCTCTCTGATTTTCTCACTTTTACAACTCAATACAATGAACAATGGAAGATAGAAATTTTGTGTGATGTGCTATCTTTCTTGTCTGAAGTCTAAGCCTTATTTTATAGATTATGGAGATGTGAAGATGCTCTCGGATGTGGCTGATGAAAGAGTCAAAGTAAGTGTCATGTGCTCTCCACGTGTGTCATTAAGAAGCCTCCTTATGCTCTGCGTTTTGTCTCCTTGAAGTATGTAATACGGCTGTGTTTTAATGTCATTTAGATGCTTCTGACTTGTTGTTTATCACGTGGGTGTGCCTTAAGACACTCAACCATTTGACTTTCAGCTGAAATGTTTCTTCTAGAATTTTACTCCATCTTCTGTCTTCGACATGTGCTCCAGACAACATCACACACTCTACACTTCTTCTTGTCTTCTCCTCTTCTTGCGTTTATGGAGAGTTTGAGCGTAGATTGATGGAGTATGAGTGATATTCATCACACAATGTTTTCTTTCCTATACCACCTTGATAATTGTTTTCTTAAATGTAATGTTTATATTGCAGGCAAATTCTAAGTTGGTTTTATCTATGCAGCAGCTGATGAGTTAGAAGGATCCATATTACGTAGAAGGATCCATGATAAATAGGGTGTATAAAATATAATTAATTAAAATATATTAAAATTTTGATATAAAATACATTTTTATTTATCAAAATTTGTAATAAACTAACTATTATTAATGGTAATAATAATCATTCCTTCATCTTAACCGACCATCATAATTATAACGATTATATTCATTCTTATTTTTTATTATATTCATTCATATTCTCATTCTCATTGTCCTATATGAACCAAAGGCTCCCTAAGAGTTGTTGTTATTGTTATTGTAGAGTAAATGATTGAGAAATTAATTTTCCCTCCCCCAAAAATAACTAATTTTATAAATTCTTCAAAATAAAAATTTTATGTTTACGAGAGAAACCCAGTGCAAGACTTGAAGGGCTTTTGGACATTTAATGATTCTCAAGTTGACCTAGAGAAGGCAATGGGCCGAGCATGAATCCTCCATCCATGGCCATGAGACGAGAGAAATACTAAAGACCACAGAACCCTACTAACAAGCAGCAGCCCATCAGCCTCTCTCTCTCTCTTCGAGATCCTCTCGGCCAGTTCACAGAATCACAGTTAGTCCAGTTTTCTCATTGCCCCTCTGAAGAAACTCCCATACATAACCTAAATCTTCCACTTTGACGGTTCTTACTTGCACTTTACAGTTCATCTGGAGTTGGGTTGGTCTCTAATCCTTGTTGGAGCTTGTAAGTTTGCTTCTTTTAGTTTTCTGTCTGTGTTTACTTTGACTTCCCATTTTACTAGTTGGAGATAAACTTGTTTTGCTTTTTGGGTATTATGATTACTCAAGAAAACAGTACATGAATTTCGTTCTTTATCTTATTCGTTATTCGGTTGTGATGCATCTAATTATGGGGTTTTAGAGGTTTTGCATGTTATTTACCTTTGGAGGACATTGTTGTGTTCTAGATATATGTGTGGTCTCTCTTATTTGTCTTAAAGTTTGCTTCTTTCTTTTCTATTTTTGCTCTTTATGTTCTCATATAAGTAGCGATAACGTAGGTTTATGTGACTGCTTGTGTTACTGTGTGCTATTTCTGTTCTTTATCTGGAGATGGTTGATTGAGAGTTAATTCCATCAGTGATACAATGTTTATACTGTGTTTTGCAATGGAGTCGCAGCTGATCTTGAATTCCGAACTTCGGAGCTTGTAGCCTTGCACTGACCTGTTGCACTTTATGATTCGAAAACACATTAGATGCTTGCAGCAAGGCCCATTAATTCCCTTAATGCTTATTCTTCATCTAAATTTACATACAGGTTGGTTCTTTTAATCTACTTCCCAAAATAAATTGTTGAGATGCTGCCGAGTGATCCGGAGAAAAAGTTGTCTTTTGCACGGTGTATTAAAGACGGAGATTTGGTTATTGTCTATGAGAAACATGACACCATGAAGGCCGTTAAAGTATGTGAGAACTCTGTGCTTCAGAACCGTTTTGGTCTATTCAAACATTCTGATTGGATAGGCAAGCCTTTTGGATCCAAGGTGTTTAG
>JANPWT010000007.1:6515858-6526782 GCA_024678245.1 Erythroxylum densum
ATAGAGAAGAAGGAACTAGAGGTTCGCTATATACCCACCGAAAATCAAGTAGCTGATTTACTTACCAAGCCTCTCACAACGATCCAGTCGACGGCACTGCTTCCCAAACTCAATGTCACCGTTCATCCCGATTTTCGCTTGAGAGGGGCTGATGAAGATGAAACTTGTGGGTCGGTTCCTAACTTGACCCAACAAGCTAATACTCAACCAAGCTCAATTGTCCAAAGAGGAAGCAGAAGCCCAAGCCCACTCTAAAGCTTCCAGAGACTTCCTACATGACCACTTGCTTCTGTGTATAACAAAATATCTGGCACAACAATAACATGTCAGAGTCAGTTACGATTTATAGCCATTGGATTGAAACAACCTAAGATCAATGGACAACATTCATTGATTGTTTTGTATAAATTGCTTGTACAACTTGACAATAATTTTAACGTCAGTTTTTTTACAAATTATTCTCAACCTTTACAGTGTGAACACCGTATGAGTCCCATGATAAGAACATTCCTATTCTCAATAATGAATGTTTTCATCATGGGAATCATAGAGCGTTCATATAGCGTTCATACTTCTCATGTATCTTCGAATCGTTTAAATAAGGAAATTGAAAGTAGTGAATGTATCAAAAGCACTACCAACTTTTGATCTAGAAACCCCGATAGCTATTTTCTCCCAGTGGCCGGATTTTTAGCTCAAGAAATGCCTTACAAACAAATCCAAAGCCGTAATCTATACATGTGTAAATATATAGTCATCTTTCTCCACGTCTACCTATTAACTTAGTAAGCAAAGGCTCACTCCATGATAATAGTGATTAAAAAGGTTTGCACTATCAGAAACAGAGTTTATTGCAAGGACAACCATTATCCACAATTAAAAACACGGTATAACAGTCGAGGAAATTAAGAAACAAATCAAGAGCTACCACTAACTAGACAATTAGTATACAAGAATGTTTGCTAACTAAAGTTGGTATACAAGAAATTGTGTTCCGACGGTTAATGTCCTTACCCCTTACCTTCGACAAGAGCATACGATGACTAAAAGAAGTAAAAACCCTATGTTGGAAATTTACAGGTGTAACTTCAACGGCTGCATACAAAGGTCTCTCATCTCGGCAACTGATCCGGTGTGTGGTTGCTTGTGGTAGATGATGACGTGGTCCTACCACTCACCAATCCATTATCTGCGGGCGGGCTTGATCCCCATTTTCCATCCGACTCTGTAGGTTCCATCACCTTAACAGACCCATCCGTCAATCCAATAGCAAATTGGTTAGGCTCCGACGGGTGTGCAGCAACCACAAGTGGGTACACAGGTTGGCTTCTACAATAAAACCAGCCCACAAAAAATTGAGAAATATCAAGGTAACATTAACATTAGGGCAGATTGGTTGAAATGGATCATGCAATTAAGTACGCCAAATGTATTAAAATGTGTGCAGCTTAAAAATGTTAATATAAAGAAGGGATGAACAAAATTTGGACGTAATGAAACCTGAAGACGGCATACCCATTCAAGACCGACTGGGACTGCGACTGCGACATATATGCTGATGAAGCAATGCGACAACGTAATTTCAGGCTATCAGCATCAAACACCGCAAGATTACCATCACAAAATGTAGCATAAATTAACTGGCTGTTACACGAGTATGCCGCATAAGATAGAGGTGCAGACAATAAATCTTGCGGGACCCACTGAAACAGGCAAAAGAATAAATAAACATGTCAGTTGCATTGACAACTATAAAAATGTAGATCACTCATCTGTCCTCCCACCTGCCTAACACGTTCCATCTTTGAAGCATCATATATAGCCAACTGGGTCTCGTGAATAACTAGCAAACGAGTCTGATCAGCATGAAACTGCACCCGAGTGTCACCAGTTGGTGCCTTGCCTGCTGGAATTTGGATTGGAACTGATTTCCTTTTCTCCCATGTGTCAATGCTCCACATGCAAATCTACAAACGAAAGGAAGAAATCAACATCGTAAAAACAAGCATTTCAATTTCAAGGCTCATGTAAGTAATGACATTAACCCAATCAAATTATTGCACAATTCAAGTCTGGATTAGTTGCAACAGGATGCGTGAAACAGATCAAAGATAAAGCATCTAGTGCCTTCGACTTACTTGTGCATCAGCGCCCGACGAAACCAAAATATTAAGATTGGTTGAAAAGGCCAAACCAGTTATCCGTTTTTGATGACCCTTCAATTTTGATTTTACCTGAAACAGGCAAACCAGAAACATCAGGGCCAGTTGCTAGAGTGGAAAAAAAAAATCCCGAAAATGAATAACTCAGTACAAACTTCAAGAAAGTGAACACCTCATCAACTCGAACATTGTATATATGTATGGTCGAATCCTCCATTCCAATGGCTATAATGTTATTATCCTGAGGGTGGAATGCTAGAAAAGTTGAAGCTGGGGGAGGAGACATGAATGTTGTCATTACCTGCATACCAAGCAATACATTCAATATAAGCAAAGACCATAAACACGAAAACTGAAATGTGTTGCTTCAGCTGGGCATGTACCTTGAAGGTCATCATATTAAAAAGAGAAACCTTTCCACCTGAGGCTGACATTACATACGAGTCATTTTTTGAAAGCGCTATACAAGGGACTGCTTCGTCAAGGTTAACACCTGACACATCATTAGTCATAAGAAGACCATTGTTGGGTTGCCAGTGTTGTGGAACAGTGCTCGCAGTGGCCTACAAACAGCACCCAATATATCCAACAGTTTAATGAAAACAAGCACAGAGAAAGATGTAGAGACAATTCATTAAGCAAACATCGCAAGAACTGTAAGCAACAGAAGAAAACCATACATTAAACCCTAAACCATACAATACCTTTCCAGACGGATTTTGTTCATTACGAGCCCACTTCCATAACTTCTGTATCCCATTCGTCCCTAGTGCCAAAACTCCAACACCAGAATTTGTATACAGAAGTCGAACAACCTGCATGCAGGGAAAGGAAAAACGGAAGTTGAAACATGCAGTGGTAGAAAATTGAGCAGTAGTTTCAAAATCAGGTGCAATTTGCAGACACCTTGGTAGAAGTGACAGTGCTTTCTGGCAAGGTGACTAAACAACATTCACCGGGATCCACAATTTCAGCCAACTGCCACGGTTTTGATTTATCAATTGTATCATCCACAGTTCTTGGTTTTTCCAAGCTTCTATTTATGGTATCAACTCCATTCTTAAATAAGAACATTGGAAAGAACAGGGTTAAGCAATTTAAAATTGATGAATTAAATTACTGAACTAAGGTAGCTTGTAAAACAATAACAGAGGGAGCTAGAATATGCAAAACTATGTTAATTAGATGACTAAGTGTACTCAATCCACCCATACAGGTTCCAAAAACGAAATTAAACACAAGCCTTTGTGGCTAGAAATAATGACTACAGAGAATCAGACACATAACAAACCTTAATCACTAATTGAAATTTAAGGATACCTCAATACATAAAATGGTATATAGCAACGAAACAAGCTCAGGACTACAACTCACCAGAAAAAGTAGATAAGTTAAAACCTAGATTTTATATTTTGACGTACAAGAATTGGTGATGGTCTGACAGGAGAGCTCCTTTCCACTTTACAATTGACTGGACTGATAGTTGTGACACCCGAAGCAGAAGCCTGCAATGAAGAGAGACGCCAATAGGCCTTAGAAGGTAGAGATCTTTTTAAAAGAAACACGAAATGAGCTAAAGGTAGATACTTTCTAAAAGAAACAACAAATGAGCCAAAAACAAATCAAACTAACCTTCATAGCAGCAGCTTCAATAGGAGATTTAAATGCTTCATAAGAAGTTTCCACTGTTTTTAATGATCTCATGCCAGTAGCATTTGCGAGTATCTTGAATCCATTGTCTGTGCTAACAGCCAGAAGATTCCCTTCCTTGTTGAATCTCAAGCGTGGAAGACTCTGATAGTAATTTGAATGATTAGCTACAGAAGTTCAAAATAAATTGCTCCATGGCAAACATACAAACTTACTGGTAATCCACCATCTGCTTCTGTGCTTGTTAGCACATTAATGTTGTCCATATGCCAAAACTTTATCTGACTATCTTCACCTGCAGCCAAAAAGTGGTTTTGAGTGGTTTCAAATTGCACAACACCACCTGTTGATTTCTTTCTAAACCCAGAATAATGCCTCTTTATTGCTCCTTCACTTTCATTCCATTCAACTAGAAAA
This sequence comes from Erythroxylum densum, assembly GCA_024678245.1. Classification (NCBI taxonomy): domain Eukaryota; kingdom Viridiplantae; phylum Streptophyta; class Magnoliopsida; order Malpighiales; family Erythroxylaceae; genus Erythroxylum; species Erythroxylum densum. The sequence continues at coordinate 6,520,088 of JANPWT010000007.1, forward strand.
GATTCCCCATCTTTGCTTGTCCCACAAGAGAACAACCTAAGCAAATTTAAAAAAAAAGAAAATAAAGGAACCAAAGATAATGAGCAATTAGATTAAGGAAATAAATCAAATGGCACTGAAGAGCCAAAAGAAAAAATTGGAGTTTGAGAAAACACAAGTTTTAGGTCCATCATTTATGTTTTTCGATCATACCTACTACCATCGGCACTGTAATGCATTGTAGTGCACCAACGGCCTGGAGCATTATAGTCAACTCTTGGACCCATATTATCATACAGCCAAGCTTTTATTTTACCATCCACTGCAGTTGAGAAAATGAACTGCAACCTCGCAACCAACATAGTCAATAACAGTGCAGAGTAGCATACAACAGAAATCTACCATGACAGAATCAAGGCCTATTTGCAGTACTTTTTGATGTAGAGTTCACAAAGTGATACTTAAAGTACATCAGTATTCCAAAGCAATAAGTCATTTGAGAGGATAAAGCATTGTTTACACAAAGCAGACAGACATGATTGACAAGCAAACATTAGGTTTAAGTCTCATTTCTTGTCTCAGACTAGAAAGGTGTGCACAAAAAAACAAACGAACTATTATGTTATTATGTAAGGTACCTGGATGCTCTCTTTGTGGTGTGGGCAAATAGAATAAACTGGTGCCTCGTGACCTTCAAAATTAAACAGCCTCTGTCCAGTTAAATCCCACACCTGTTCCAATGGCCTCATTACATTATACTAGAATCTTCCTCAATAAATCTTATAATAATGGTTTTTATCTCCTACCTTTATTAGTTTGTCATCTCCACAAGTTATGACACATAGTTGCTTGTTAGGGTGAGCAAAAGCCAAGTCATTAACGCCACCAACATGGGCATCAATCTGTGATGAAAAGAGAAGGTAAATAATAAAAGAACAGTAACATATCTTATTTCTTCAAACAACTAGTAGGATGTCAACACACCTCCAAATGCTGGCGCAAGTCATTTGACCCAGTATAAGCATACAAGTGGATCAAATGTTTATTAAATGAAACCCCTGCATTAAGAAAAAGGAAAAAGAACTAAGACATAATAGCTCACGTATGATGCCACTATTTAAAAACACTACATACCCACAAAATTTCCAGCTGAACTCCAAGTAACACGGTTGACAGAAATTGGTGCATCCTTGACATAAGAGGCCTGCAAGAGATTCCATATTTAACACCTTGATAATTTAATCGCTTGAAATAATCAACAATTGTTGATGTGGCTGTTAAATTAACAGTTTAATCAAGCATATTGTCCCAGTTCATACACTCACCACAAGGTCAAGCAGGAAGAAACAAATTCAAAGGAAACATATATAGCAGTAAATATAACCTGAAATTGTAGTGAACAATTTGCCACGTCCCAAACTTTGAAGGGCTTAGAGGCCAACCTCTCCCGCACCCCAAGTTCCCATAATGTAACTTCACCATTAGCAGCACCAACTATTCAACACACAACAATTGTTAGGGAGGCCGAGGAGGACGACAAAATGTATTCCAACTAAACATAACACAGCATTGATCCCAAAAACAAAGAATCTCAATAAGAAGATTAACACCATACCAAGAAGCAATGTGTGATGAGAAGGATGAAAATCCATGCTCATGACCGTTGAGCCTTGATGCATGGTGAAGGCAACTGTCCTTGGTAGATCTTCGAGAGACCAAGGATGCTGCTGGCGGGAACTTGGATAAGTAACCTGAAGACAAAGAGGTGCAAATCTAAGTGTCATAGGAGAAAATTGCAAACAGGGAACTCTATAGATGCAACAAAAGGTATAATGAAAAACCCTAGAATTACATCAATGGCACACAAATTTAAAATGACCTCTTCAATAGATTGAGCAGGCCGTAGACGTTTCATTAGTTGCTCATGATCAGGAGCTTGAAAATCAGCGATGTTTGGAGCTGTTGATGGTGTTAGGGGTCGTTTTAGGACTGAAACTAGAAAAGTTAAAATTTTGTAAGAAACAAACTTTACCGTATAACAATATTTCTTTTTTGGACAATGCAATATGCTACAGGTTTATTTTCCAAAAAAAAATGCTCCAGGGTTTATGAATCATTCAAGAATACTCAAAGAAACAAGAAACAATCACAACTTTAGTTAAAAAGGTTCGTGTTCCAAACTACATATCCTCCATAATTACTCCAAAGCAAGAAATAATTAAGTAAAATGTGTCATTTAAATTATTTTGGTTCCATCAACGTGCACAGCAATTAATGGCTGACAAGAACCATTACATCACTAACCTTGATTTTGTGGAACAGGTATGGTTGATGCAGTAACAACAGCAGCTTGCACAGGGGAAGAAGCAGATACATTTGCCATCCAACCAGCTAATGCACCAGCATTGGCTGCTGCAGCAGCTGGAGGAAATGGCTGTACATAAAAATCAAAAAGTAAAACATTACACAGTCAAACTTCAGTTGCATAAATTAATATGCACTCGAAATGAAGGAAATAGGATATCATACACCATGACCCCCAAGAGATGTATAAGTAGCAGGCTTAGCAACAGCGGCAACAGGAAGATTGACAGGAGCAGGAGCAAGAGGACCATTTGGAGGTGTACAAGTATGATCTGTGAATAAAGTCTTGATATCTGGGTTTGGCCTGGGGTTCTTGCACAGCTGATGCTGCCAGTTCAGGCTGTAAAATACATGGGGGGTCAACAACAGAAGTCATATGTGAAACCAGAGAATTATGCCTTATACTTTCAACGGTAACCACAAAGTGTATCTATAGAGAGAAATCCTGGGGGATGAATAAAGGGAACAATACCAAGACAGTTATTATAGTATCTTAGCAAAAATTTAAAATAATTATCACTGCTATTCTTCAGTAACTCATTAAATGAACCAAAAATGGAACAATGCTGAAAATAAAAGCACTTATAGGAAAAGACCCTCCAAATAATAGCTAAATAATAAGTTAACAAATGAACTCATGTTTGGTTCAATAAAGAGATCATTTTCCAATGACACATCTTCCTGGCACTCGTAACACATGGAACACTGTAAAAATTTTGTTCACCCTTATACCAAACGCATCAACTCAAAATCATAATTCATTCTTCATCCTATAAAGCATAAAGGTTACCTTTGATTTATCAAAGTCCTCAATCTAGATGATCTCAAAGTAGGAAATACAAGCTTATCACGGAAAAGAGGATTTGCTTCAATAAGCTTTTTCAGCTCTACCAGCATTATGCTACGAGCTGTTTTAGTATCACCGTACTTGGAAAGCTGCTCATTTTCCCTGCATTCAGATCAAAAGACATATCAAATCATTTTCACTATTCAAAATTTTAAAAAGTTCCATGACAAGCAAGCATTGCCACGAACTATTCTCTCTATCTGGTACATTTTCTTTCATTGCTCCATCAAGAAAGGCAAGAATTTTATAATTTTACATAATCTCAAACAAGAAGATTTTTCAGATTGGCTTTTGTTGAATGTTTTCCAACACCAAAGCATTGGAATAAGCTAGTTGACCAAAATCTTCTGATTTACAAACAATTGAGCAATTAATGAATTTAAATTATCATGATAGATACTTTGATAGAAACTAAATCGTTCAATAGCGTGTTATCCATCCAAACTTTCAAATAAAATCAATATGATTGAAGTGCAAATGAAAATTACCTGAAATTTCCAAGAGTTAGAAGCTGGGTGATCTCTTTGTACAATTCTTCATTAAATGTGGAGAACACTTTCAAATCGGTGACTAAAATTTCAACCCCTTTTGCTTTATCTTGCCTGACATCACATAACCAACAAAATCAAATATCCTTTTAGCTATAATCAACCATGATATGTATCCACAGACACCAACAATATCAACCATATACCTATCAAGTGCTTCAAGATATTTCTGCTTTCTGATTTCAAAGAATATCTTCATGGAATATCTATTGTCATCAACTTTGGTGAACCCTGACAAGTACTTTTCAACTTCGTCCCACTCTCCAGCCTGAACTTTCTCCTCAAAATACTTCGTATTGAAGAAGAATCCTGATTCTTTCTCAAGTCTGTGGAAAAAGAACATTTTGATTTGGGCAATGTTTTCATCGTGTTAAAACATGTTTATCTAAAACAGAAAATTTTCAAATTCTTGACTTCTAATATTTCAAACACAACAAAGAAAAAGTCCCTGTTCAAATAAACATAATCGAAACATGTGCAAAGGTTTTATATTTTGACATATTGGCGTAATAGTTGAAATCCCTCTCTGATCTGGCACCGCGAATGCGTCTCCAGCTGTATTAATTGAAGCTCTCGCATTTATCAAAATTTGGCCACAAAAGTCAGAAAATCCCAATTCCGATTCTAATTAAACTTCTACAAACAATCTTCATTACTCAAGCCCGCACAAACTGCTTGCAGAACAAGTCATGTTTCCACACCGGAGAAACGTAACAACCTAAAGTACATTTCCACAACTCATTCCTCATCTTCGTAACTTCCATCTTGTCTACTATCCCTCCACAATCTAAACAACGATACAACTCACGAACTCTCACCATATACAGTTATCAGCTTTCACAAACACCGAAAACCACCAGCCAACTAAACCAAACAAGCTTGACTTCAACAAATTGAAATTACAGTAACAAAACACATTTGCAGCTCAGCCACTTACCGATGAAAAGCAATAGATACAAACACAACTACACCCCCACATGCATGAACACAAGGACATACGTACAAAACGTAAATAAATACCAAGAAAAAGAAAAAGATGAAGAGTTAAAAGAAGTTACTTGTGAACAGACTCCTTGAATTTCTCTTCTTCGAGGAACTGAAGTATGAGGAACACCAATTCTCTGCTCAGCGATGACATATCTACAACTCTTCAATAACGAAACACCACCGATCCTAAACAGAAAAGGAGTGTTTTCTAATACAAGCAAAACAAAATCTAGCTTAAATCAGCAGAGCTGGGCCCCGAATCTGAGCTCAATTGTCCTAAGCTCCAAATCCAATGAGTATTAGGTTAGGGTTTCAGAGAGAAGGAGAGGATAAAAAGGAGAGAGAATAAGAGACCTGGCCTCGCTATCTTGGATGCGTTGTACAGGGGTTCTTGCTTGTTCAACTGGCCCTATCACTGATAAGTCCCTTGCCATCGGATACGTACGTCTGCATGTACCCAGTGCTTATCAATTTATCGTTGATAGGAAATGCGAGGATTGCGTCACGGATTCCAAACCACAGATTCAAATGCAACGAAGATGCGCTACACAAGTCCATTCGTTGGTTGCTACTGTCGCTTTCACTTTTCACTCTTCCCAGTAGCAAGTAGCAATATTTCATGTCGTTATAATCGCAGCTCGCGATATGTTTGGTTCCACTCAGACGAATGGCACGGAATTGCACCAGTAGGTAGGTAGGAAACTTTTTTTTTGTTAATCCCGCGACGTTTTTTCGGCAAGATTTCGATTATAAGAATATACCTTTAAGTCATTTACATTTAAACTAATTTTTATTTAAAATATATAATTTTTTATAAGAAATAAACTTTAGTCTTAAATTTTAAATAACTGTATACTTAAAGGAAGGTTCGTCGAGCAAAATCATATATGTTTGTACTTTTGTAGTAGCTAATGTAATTAAATTTATATGCATACCAATCTGGCCCTTTAATCTGGTCCTATTCTGACCCCTTCTCATTTGAACCATCCATTCAAGTGGATCCCACTTAAATGAATGGCTTAGATAAGAAGGAGCCAGAATAGGGCCAAAGGAAGGGAGACAGAGGATCCCTTCCCCAAAGTCATGGACCTCATGGTTACCTAAAAATAATGCTATCTATTCAAATTCTTGATTTAGCTCTTCTTTTATTCAAAATTCAAAATATCAGGAGACGGTATTTGCTGTCTTATTCACCTACGCGCTTGGGCCTCCACTCAAGTGGAAAATTTTGGCATTATGTTAGGGGCCCACTCTTTCGTAGTCACGAACACGACTCATTTCTAACCAACTTGTTGTTTCCACTTGACAAAATCACAAATCACAAACTCGCTAGATGCTTCAATCCCTAGTCATCGCCTACTTTCATATTAATCTATTTAGTTGCGGAAAAATATTTTTTAAGTATTAAAATTTTAGGTTCACTTTGCACAAGAAGTCCTAATTATTAACCAGGTTGCCTTCCTCGTTTAATTTTGAGTTGTTAATACACTTATTAACTTATTTGAAATTAATATAATTTATAAATTATTGCATATAAATAAAAATATAATAAAACATATCGTAGTCAATGTAAAAATGCATTGACGGGGTGTTTAGTTATTGGAATTGGGAATCGATCAATGGATATGGAATGAATACAATTGGTTGGTTTTATATTATGATTATAAGAGATATATGATTTTTTGGAAATCGTCCATACCCCGATATATTAGAGGAATAGGTTTTATTCTTAGTCCGCAAAAAATGTCACCGACGTGATATCCTTTGTCACACCTATGACATATTTTTTTCTTTTTTAATTATATTTTAATTAAATATAATTAATCAAAATATATTTAATTAGAATATAATTAATTAATTATATTTTCTCTTTTAGCAATTAAATATAATTAATTAAAATATATTAAATTTTGATGTGAAACAAAATTTTTATAATTTTTTTTTCAAAATTTTAACAAATTTTATTTTTT
>JANPWT010000007.1:6550573-6561730 GCA_024678245.1 Erythroxylum densum
TAATAATAATAACAATAATAAAAAAGATATAATAATAATAATAATAATAAAGATAATAATAATAATAATAATAATAATAATAATAATAATAATAATAATAATAATAATAATAATAAAGAAGAATAATAATATCATATCATAATAATAATAAGGATATTTTGGTCTTTTAGTTAGTTATTCCTTTCCTATTCCAAGTTTATATTTTCAAACCAAACAATGGAATAGAAATTCTTTATCTATTCCATGCCTTAAACCAAACAAAGTAATACACATTCTATTCTATTCCTCATCTTTTCTATTCCACAGAATAACTATTCTATTCCTTATCTATTCCATTCCGCGAACCAAACAGGCTGTAAAAGTTAAAGTGTCTCCCTCTATAGGTGTTAATCATGACATGACATATTATACATGTCCACCGACTTGTCTTATCGGCATCAAACCAGTGTTATATGTAAGTGAGATAAAGGTTCTGTTTGGCAATCAACAGATTGCATTAGCTATTAGTTGATTCTATCAACAGTTAGTTAATAGCGGATTATATCAGCTGATTTGACCAGCGGATAACATCAGCTATTTATTAAAGATGTTTGGTAAAATTAGTATTGATTGCAAAACCAACTACTTGTTTATAACTAAAAATCGCAAGTATACGAGTCGTTACTTGTAGTAAAAAGCATATATTGTCTCACAGAAATTGTGCTTAGGCACCACTTAATTCAGGTTGTATTTTGTTTAAGACTCAAATTTGAATAATAAACTGAAAAATAAACTAAATCAAAAACAAACTAGCAACAATTGAATAATGCAATAATGGAAATCCGTAAAGAGAATTAATCAAGTTATGGGAGAGGTGATTTTACCTATCGTTGGGGAGATTTTACGTATCGTTAATGTCAATCTAGCCTTTTATGTGTTTATGAGATGTTGATTCTAGATGATTGTAGGACTAATTACCCTTTCTCGAGTTATAATCATTCCCTAAATTATACCCCCTAATCGAATTATGAAGCTTGCAATTTCTCGATTCACAAATTAGCTACAATCTTAATTAGTTCTAAAGCTATCCAATAAACAATCGGGTCTCGCACGATACCTTTTTCCATGAAATTACCGACTAGATTGATTAAGTGGTTAATTAGATCGCCTAACTCTCGCTAATCCAATCTAATCATTTTTATCTAGTTCACCCTTTTAGTTTGTTATTTAAATATGAAAATATATCAATCAATCACAACACCCAAGTCAAGTAAACACAAATCAACTAGATTAACATTAAAGATAAACAAAATCCCAAAGGTAAAGTTAGAACATCATGAACAACTCAAAGTCCGTATCCATACAACTCATCTCAATCTTACACTTTAAATGAATAAAAAGATAAATGGGGAGGAAATGAAACTCAAGTTGGATGATTCGGGAGAGTAGTGGCGTCAAGAGAACACTTATTCCGGGATGCTTCAGTGTCGGAACCCTCTTCTTTTTCCTCTTCTTCTTTTCTCTCTCTCTTCTTTCTCTCTCTCTCTTTTGGGTTTCCAAATTTAGGAAGAATGTAGGCTCTCTCTAAGGTTCCATCATTCTCCTTTTATAGTCTTTTCCAATTAAGACAACCCTAGTGTCTTTTTGGGGTCTGAAATGTCTAAAATGTCTATCAAAAACTTGAATTTGAAAGTGATTCTGCATTTGTCTGTGCGCAGGCCACGATCATGACCTTTAGTGCACGATTGTGATCGGTTTACTTGCTCTCTATTATGATCGTGGTAGATTCCCCGCGATCATGGTCCCATGCTTGAGCTTCTGTCATGAATACGCCACGATTGTGGGCTTATATTGGTGCTTCTGTCACGATTGTGGCAGATTCCCCATAATCGTGACCATGTGTTTTAGTTCGATTCTTCTCTGAAACTCTTCTAAATGCCCTTAAACACTAACAAACTCATCACGGCACCTCATATATATAAAATTGAAGCTTTAAAACGTGTTCTCACCTAAATAACACTTAAAACATAAATATTTAAGAACTAACACAATTCTTAACCTAAACACACTAAACAATCAAATTAACCACTAAACACATATCAAATTACCTATAAAAATACAATACAATCTACACGTATTAAGGGTGAGAGTTTCGAAACCAAAGTTAGCACCCTATGCTACTTAAAAGCCAATAATCGTTACAAATAATCAACTAGTACCACCACATATCAATACAATTTGGTTGTAAAGAGAGCTTGTCACAAAATATGTTAATGTGTAGTCTAATAACATTTAATAGCTCCTTTAAAAAAATCCTTCCTTTGTTACTGAATATTTGTTTGTTTCTTTCATTCTATATGTTTAGCACAAGGTTGGATAGAGCAATGTAGAAACACCATTTTATTTCTTTCTTGATATGCTATAAATTCAATATATAAGTGACAATTTGTATCCAATCATCTAGGGAATTAATGATAAAATATTTATGCAGTATGAGTTTCCATTCTTCTTTAGTGAAGTTGCATTTGAAGAATAAATGAGAGGCACCCTTCATTTGGCATTTACAAAGAGTACGTCAATTTGTTATGTAATTAAACTTGTTCAATCTTTCAATGGTGGGTAATATATCTTTGATGGCTATTCATAAACTAGCAGCAACTCTAGGGAGATTAAACTTACACCAATCAACACTGTACCTTATAACACAACTGATATTCTATTGAAAAAGCTTCCTACATTATGCATTACCAAAATTTAAACTCTTATATAGGCATCATTAATTTCTATCTTCCATATTCTCATGTAACAAAAAACAATTGAGTTTATTTTACATATTCCTATTAGACATTCCTGACATGATCTCATTCTTATATAGTAAAGAATTTGCAACATTATGATTTCTAGGAATTCTACCTTTTAGAGCTTGTAAATCTCTTGCATTCATTAGAGGTCTTACTATAATCCAATTATCATGCCAAAAAAGGTTTTGTGTCCATTGTTGTTTCCAATTCTATTTGATTTTGCTTGCATTCATATCTTGATTTTGGTTACAAATTCTTGTGTTTTTAATCCAAATATGAGATGGAAGAATGAATTTGGACGTGAACATACATGAATTATTAAAAACAATCTTGTAAGTTGAGTCATACCTATGACTATGTAAGTCACGGGTATGACAATGGGAGTCACAGGGCACACCTGTGACAACTTATTCTGCACTCATTTTTTTATCCGATATGTGTAGTTTTTGATGATGTAACAACCCTAAACCTAGACTCGTGTTGTAAATAGAGAAGGAAAAGTCAGCTAGAGGGGGTTGGACACTTTGATAAAAAAAAAAAAAGAAAGAACAAAGAGGTGTGGAGATGGAGAAGAGAGAAGAGAATAGAGAGTAGTCAGGTGAGGTAAAGAACAATAGAGAGGTGAAAGCAGAGTTAGCATTCAGACGTTTGGGTGATCATCAGCCAAAAGCAAAAGGCAAGAGCCAATGCAGAAGACTTAAGAGTGGCAGGAGACCACTGCAACTCCCCTATCTGATCCTTGTTTGCTTATTCTATTCCTATCTGTTGCATTATTTTTTTGTTATTTTACTCACTACTGTGTTAGCTTAACCGACTGTTACTTTATCAGCTTTTGATAATTCATTTTGGGTATTCACTTAGTTTATTGCTTTAATACTTCTCTTATACCGATAAAGATGGGAATGAAGTATATGAAGATGATGAATCTTGTTTATTCCATGGTGGGATGATATCTTTTTCTTGAGAATTAATGTAGCTAGTTTAGTTAAATATGCATAATTGAGTTATTGTTGTATTATCTTATTATTTGTTATAGTTTTTAAGCTGAATGGATGTAAAAGCATGATCAAACTTTGCATCATTTTGGTATTAAATGAATGATTGAGAGAAGATGTTTAACATGAAACGAGAAACTATAGATGCTTAGTTTAAGAATAAGAAATATATTAACTTAAGTGGTAATTATCAATTGGGTTTTAATAGTTAATTCGAATGATAACTTGTCGAATACGAAAGTTAGATTTAATTTATTATTAGAGTAGATGTTAGAACATAACTGTTAATTTTAGTAAGATAATTATCTAATTAATTCACTTTCGTCATGCGTAGGATATTAAATTAGTGAAATTAATTCTCTAGAGTTTCCACACCGATTAATCAATTCATTTTTACTTCCAGTTAAATTAGTTCACTTTTTAGTCTAATTGCATAATTTTCTTCAAAGCCTTTACTCAACAAATCGGGATGGAATGTTTAGAATTGCATTTGTTTTTATTTTTTAGTCAAAATTAAATTGAATGGACCAATTTCACTTCCGTGGGAGATGACCCTAGGTAATCAACTACAACTACCTCATATACTTACGAGTAGGATTGCCTAAGTATTTTTAAACTTATTTTGGTACAACATGTATTCCCAACCTACTTGATAGTATAAGGTCTGATTGTGTTTTTAAAATTGAGAATTTCCTTTAGAGTAGTTGAAGTTTTACTTGTCAAAAAATCAATTTCCCATATGTTTTTACCTTTGAAGTAATATTCATATACCTATTTGCACTATAGACATTTCTGATCATCAATTAACCTTCGTAATCTCTTGACAAGCATGCATGTATTCAATAGTCTCAAGGGAATTATGTTTAACCCTCTATACCTTCTTGGATTGTACAGCTTAGACCATTTGATAGCAGCCCTACATTCATCATCATTGGATCCAAACCATAGGAATCTTTTGAATATTTTATCAAAATGTTTTATTCACAACTTTAGGAATAGCTAGATGTGAAGCCTAATGTTTGTTGATTGAATTCAAAATAGTTGTGATTAACTGAGCTCTACTAGCTAGTAATAATGTTTTCATACTCCATCTAGAAATTTTTGCTTATATTCTCTCCATTAATGGTTTGAAGCTTCCATAACTTAATTTTGCGGCAATAATTGGGATTCTAAGGTAAGTGCAAGGTAAAGGTAGTCCTTTGAAACCAATAATGTCACTCACCATATGCTCCTAATCAAAGGCACTCTTAGAAATATAGAAAGAAAACTTGTCAATATTTACATGAAGTCCAGTTACCTAGTAAATATCTTAGTGACCTTCATCACTACTATTAATGAAATTTTATCCACTCTTACTAAGATTATTATATCATCAGCAAAGCTAAGGTTTATCATACCTATTGTTCTGCACTTGGAGTGACTTGAAATGCTTAGTTCTGTCAACAATTCTTTTTAAGAAAATGTTAAAAACTTCCATGACAAGAGCAAAGGTATATGGTGAGGTTGGATCTCTTTATCTAATGCCTTTTAAGTTGTTGAATGTTCATGTGGATTCTCCATTAATGAGTGTACTGAATGTAGGAGTAGTGAAACCCATTTTTGTCCACTCTATGAAGCATTTTGGGAACTTCGAAGCTTTTATAATGTCACAAAGAAATGTCCAATCTATATAGTCATATGTCTTGTTTAAATCCACTTTCACTATATAATTCTTTCCACCCTTGTTACTAGAATATCCTTTCATCAATTCTTAAATAAGTAGAATATCGTCTCTCTTCCCTCTACCAGGTATGTAAGCCCCTTGTGCACTTTCAACATCATTAACTAGGACTTTCTTGAACCTATTTGTCAAGATTTTTGAAATAATTTTGTAAATGGAGTTGCAACAAGCAATAGGCCTGAAATCCCTGAAATGTTTATGTTCTCCACCTTTAGGAATTAGAGTGAAGAAATTTCTGTTAATCTCTTTATGTAGTCTCCTCTTCTTAAAAAAAATTATAAACAACATCATGCTCTATTTCTTCATGGATTGGCCAAGTTTTTATCAAGAAAAGTAGGTTGAAACCATATAGCCCTGGTGCTTTGTGAGGATTTAGGCTAATCACTTGATCAATCTCATGTCGTGCTACCAGTTTGGATAGAATGTCTACCTCTTGTGAGGAGATGCAACCTTCTATGATATTCTTTAAAAAATCAACTAAAGAATGAGCATGAATAAGATCATTCATATAACGATAAGAGGAATTATAAGCCTCCTCAAGAAAAAGTTCTTTCTTGGAAATTGTTTAGTTATTAATCAGCAAGCTGGATATTTTATTAGAACATTTTCTGGATATCATTGATCTGTGAAAGGAGGATCTCTTATCACCACCCTTGATTCATTATATTCTATATCTTTGCTTTATGAATGAATGATCATAGGATAGAGCCTTTGGCAGGTTATGCATTGTTTATTTTTCTTTTTCTGTGAGGACAACATAATATGGGCTCCTAAAAAGTTGATCTTAAATAGAACTCAGAGCCCTCTTAGCAGTAGTTATAAGATGATGTATGTTGCCTACATTCTCCTTGTGCAGTTTCTTGAGAATATGTTTAAGTAATTTTATTCTCTACATATATCTGTGATATTTGGAGCCATGAAATTCAATATTAATAATAGACCATAATGTATCTTCAAAACCTGGTACATCAACGAGGATGTTGTTAAATCTAAAGGGAATCCTAATGCTTATAAAATCTATAATGGTGATGGCTAGTGAATGATCAGATAGACATGGGTTAAAGAACATTGTGTAGTTGTTTGGGAATTTTTGGAACCACTTCAGATTTTTTAAACTTTGATCTAGTTTCTTCTTGATGAAATTATCACCATATTACTTGTTGCTTTGTGTAAAAGATTTCTCTGTAAAAAGCATCATCAGAATCTTGAATATCTAACAGATATTGTATTAGATCTAAGCAAGGAATCTTAGTTACATTAGATCCCTCTACTTCTTCTAGAGCTATAATTGCGTTAAAATCTCTAGTTAGTAACCAGGGCATTTGTGTGTGATTGGAAAGTCTCCTAATCCCATCCCAACGCTGACTTCTCTTATATACATTATTATGGGTATACATGAAAGAAATATGCCAAGATCTCATTATGGTTTTACAAAACACCTTTACATGTATTAATTGATTTGTGATGCAAGAGGCAGAAAATGTGAAGATGGATGCATCATCATTGTTGACCAAGATATCTATCAAACCATACTATTTCCGGTTGCTATATGCCTATTGCTTCATCATAAGAAATGCAATCAGGGAAATACCCTATTAAATTTATAAACCATTTATATGCACCTTCCTGCAGCGTTTCGATAGGATGAGAAATCCCATACTACTGATAATTTTGTTTAAAGGAAAGTAATTCATTTTGGCATCAGGAACGTTGTCACTAGCCACTAGCACCCTGGCTTTTCCTAATGTTTGAAGTGCTAGAAATGTTAGGAAGCAGTTGAGGTAAAGATTAGGGTGATGGTTGGTATGAAAAAGTTGATGTTTTAGTAGAAACAAGAGGTGGGAAACAATTTGAAATTTCCATTTAACCAATAGATAAAAGCAAAACACGATAGACAAAGTTGTGTAAGACAGATGCAACTGAATGATAGTGAAAACAACACACAAAGTAAGAGTCTCTTATAGTAAAAGAAGCAACAGGAGCAAAGAAAATAAAGGAAGAAATAAAAGGAAGAAAAACATAAGAGTGTGTGAGAAAGAGGGCAATGTCACGACACTAAATGAAAGCAAAATAGGAAAGAAAGATCTTTGTGAACAAAAACTAAGTTCAGGAAAGCAAAAGAGGAGTTACAGATTTTAAAGGTTGGAACGTAACATGAAGATCAGGTGATTTTCATGCAAGGAATGGTAAAAAAAATCTAGAGAAAAGATGGAGAGCATGATGGAAAAACTTGGTGGTTTTACACAAAAATAATCTAGTTGAGATGTTAAGATTGCCTATTAATGGTGAAATAGAGCTTAAGTGGTCTAAATTAGTTAAGGTGTCAAGATTACCTATTGGTGGTGAAATGGGGTTCATATTGGGCAATCTAGTTGAGGTACCAATAGGGATGGCAGTTGGCTTGAAGTCTAACTTGATATGAGGTCAACAACCAGGCTTAGTCAACCTAGACTCGTGCCTAGGGGCTAGCCCAATAGCTTGAATGGATCGTGCCCTTATGCAAAATAACATTATTTTGATCTTAATTTGAGAAACAAATGACCTCAAGTGACGTTTTTTGAGTGGCCTGAGCAGGATTAAGTTACGCCATTAAGGATCGAGTCGGGCTAAACCTATGATGGGTTTAATCCTATCCTGCCCATTGCCATCTCTAGGTACTAGGATTGACTATTAGTATCGAAATAGAGCTTAAGTATGGTGGTTTGGTTAAGGTGTCAGAGTTTCCTATTGTTCTCAAAATGGAGCTTAAGAGGAATGGTCTGGTTGAGATACTATGAAAAACGTTGAGGAAGAGGGGATAACTTATGATATATCACTTATTTTCTTCTTTTTCAACTTTTAATCACACCTTGAGAATTTTTTTTTAATTTTTTATCGGTCATTAGTATCTCCTTGCATCTTGGGACTAATTGTCCATTATTATTCTTTGTCATTGATACTTCCTTAGCCAAACTATTAACAATTATTCACACATAACCAAAAATTGTGGGTACATACTAAATAAGTTATTCACTCATTATCTTTGCATCTATTACTTCCTACAAAACCTTTCACATTTTCTTTGCTACTTCTTAGCCAACATGACATTTCTTCGAGTGATCCTCGTTGTCATTAACCATGAAAATCTAAGATAAGTTAATATATTAATCAATTAAACTCTTTGCAAATGGTTTATTTAAATGTTACCATAAATTTTCAATAACAATGCTAGCTTCAGCTTTCTATACTCTTACTCCAAGGGCATGTTAGTATCTAAGGTCTCTTCAATGTTGATATCATTCCAAATTATAGTATTTGTTATCTTCCTCCACTTGAAAGGCCAATTCATATGTAGCTTGTCAAGATAAAATATATGTAAACATATTAAACATGAAATTAGTTTTAGTTAATTACACATTTTGTATAAATCAACATATCAATTGAAAATTTCAATTTTGTAGGATGCATGACTTGCCAAAAATACAACTAACCACCAATCCATGCAAATCGCAACACTAAATACAGCAACCATGAAAGCCAAACTATATCTTTTTGAGTAGGAGGTACTTTTAATCTTTTCAAGTTTAATAAAAGATATTTGAGTAGGAGGTACTTTCAATCTTTTCAAGTTTAATAAATATAAATTTACACATTTATCCATTATATTATAAAATTGTATAACTATCCTTACTATTATTACATATATTTAAAAACATTAAATTAATAAATAATAATTATGGATAGTCACTACTTACCAACAACCTAATCAAATGCTTAAGACTTACATCGAGGTTAACCTTTAGCATTATCACTTATTTAATTACAAGCTAAGCCCCTAGAACTATCATGAAAATAATGATAACAAATTATTAAAGAGTTGGTGAAAAAGGCCTTCTGTAGTTTTGCTGCTGATTCTTAACTTCTAAGAACTAAATTTTTGATCGTCGTAATAACAAATTATTAAAAGAGTTGATCAAACCGGCCTTCAGCTTTTCCGGTTCTGCTACCACATCAAGCATGCTTGAACAGCTTCATGCTAAGCCAATGGAAGTATACGGCAATGACAGTGATCGGAAGTGTCAAGGGCACTAAAAAGCAGTAATACCTGAGGCGGCCAGATCAGGAAACTAGACAAAAACTACGAAGAGATGTTTTCATTTTATACTAAGGAAACATATGCAACTCATCCTTACCAGTTACATCAACAATGCATCTATCACACAGGAAACTAGACAAAAACTACTAAAGAATTTTAGTTAGTAGCATGTTATCAAATTAGTCACTTAAATAACAACAATCATACTCAGTAGAAATCTGTTGAGACGCGAGATCCGAAAAAGTTTAATAGTATGTAATCTTATCCCTAATTGGTAGAAAGGTTCTTTCCAAACACTTAAACAAATAAAATTAAATTCAAACTCAATTAATTAATTAACTCGAAAGTTGATAAGTTAAACGTTATTTAATATAACAATTTTTATTTATACAAAATTTAATAATATATAATATTTACTAAATTATAAATAAATTCTTATCATTATCACCTATTAATTATGTTGTTGTTGCTAAATCATGTCTATACGAACTATCTTATAATACTAAGAATCAACTTATAAACATCAAAATATTATGCATTTATTAATTTTTTTATAAATATTCTAAGAATAGATTCGTACCTTAACTATATTATTATTAATTATGTTTATAAAAATTATTTTGTGAATAAATATTAATATTAATATTAAAAATCAAAATCAAAATATTATGAATTTATTAAAATTTTTGTTAAAATATTCCTACTCATATTTACGATTTTCCCGAAAATTTTATTGATTTTTTAGTTAGAAAGAAATCAAAATTCGGGCTTTTATACCTGAGCCCTAATTCTAAAGGATCTTGCCAATAAGCGAATTCGACATATCAATTCCCATCATAGAGGAACAGCTTTTCCAATCAAAACAATGATCTTGATACTTGCTGGATTCAGGCAAAACAATTGCATAATACGAGTAAGACTTGAAATGGCAAGATTAATACCTATCATTTTGAATAGCAGAGACGATAGGGTTATCGGAAGATGGGAGAAGCTTCGAT
Organism: Erythroxylum densum; assembly: GCA_024678245.1. NCBI lineage: Eukaryota > Viridiplantae > Streptophyta > Magnoliopsida > Malpighiales > Erythroxylaceae > Erythroxylum > Erythroxylum densum. Next base: position 6,561,142 of record JANPWT010000007.1, read on the forward strand.
ATGATTGCGGCGAAAACGAAACCAATAAAAGAAACTAACCCAGCGGCGATGAGGAACCAACTCCATAAAGTTGTCACCTTGGTGTAGGCAGGAGCCATTGGTCCAAAGAGAGGGCGATATGGATGGACCAGGACAATCGAAGCCAAAGCTTCACTTGGTAGAATAAAGACTGAAGTCACACTACCTCTACATAAGTTTTTTTTTTTAAGGAAAAGACTTCCACCCTGTTTGGAAAGGCTGGAATTGAATTCAAAGTGTGTAATTGAATTCAATTCAGCTGTTTGGAAAGGCTGAAAAGCTAACGAATTGAATACCACATGGGCTGAAATCCTCCCCTCTGTGTGAATTCAATTCACTTTGAAAAACGCGTGAATTGAATTCAAATTGCTGCTGGGTTCTTTAACTTGCTGTTTTCCTCTTCTACTGCTGGGTTCTTCTTCTCTTCTCCAATAATAATCTTCGCTGGGTTCTTCTTCCCTTCTCCAAAAATAATTATAATTATTATTATTAAAGAAAAAATAATCATATTAATAATATAAACAATATTAATAATAATTAAGGTCATAGTAATAATAATTAAAAAAAGTTA
>JANPWT010000007.1:6651661-6674936 GCA_024678245.1 Erythroxylum densum
TTATTGCCAAACTTTTTCTATAATTTTTGCATACGATAGATGAGATGAGTCATTTTCAAAAATAGTTTAAAGAAAATAAAAAAAAAGATCGATGTTTCAGACTAAGATACTAATTATGATTTATACTTTATTATGATTTATATGTTAATTATATTATAGAATTTATGTAATTTTGACTTTTAAAAATTATATAAAAATATTTGATAATTATTTCACTGGAAGCAGGAACATAAATCATCCCAATTTCCTAATAAAAATTAAGAGCCGAGTGGCACTGAATTACTCTGATGGATCAAAGAACAACTGCTAATGAACCAAATTCATAACCTTTGCGGACCTGAAACAGCTTCATCTCGAAAACTTTAACAACCCCGATTTATCAAGATAAGGATTAATCGATTCTTATAAAAAAAAGGAAAAAGATTAATCGAGTATTCCCTGCTCTAGTCAGCCACTACTAGTCATTGTGGGCAGTCTGATCTGATGCCTTTAAAGACTGCTCCCGTGAGCAAAGTCTAAGACAAAATCTCGTCTGTACTTTTTGTCTATTTGTGTATTCGTTTATGGTATAACCTGTGCTCACTTGTGTATTTATCGAACTTCTAATTTAGTATATTCTTTCTTTAGTTTCTAAAAAATTATTAAGTCTTGTAATCTATTACTGAATGATCTTATAATTACTTTTATATTATGTAATTTCTATACAGTTGTTATTTTTGTACTTTTTTTTATACATGACCTTCCGATAGAGACGTAGCTAAATGAAGCCCAATGATGCACTGGGCTCCTCAAAATTTTAAAAAGTTTTATATATATATATAAAAAGAAGGAGTTATTTAGAACCTAACGATACATTGGCCCTCCTAAATTAAATATTTAGACCCTTTTATTTTAAATTTTAAGCTCGATCACTGACTCCCGGCAAGATTTACAGTGTCAAACTTTAAGCTTTCATAACGCGGAAGTTGGAAATCTCTGTTCAAAACAGTAGTACACACTATGGGTCAATTATGGAAGTGATGAGCTTAAGACAAAGTAGTTCTGTGCACATTGTGTGCTAATTCATGGTCCTTGGGCCTTTGCGCGGAACTCTGTTTGAACGCGTCACTTGGTTTGGAGTACGGATAAGAAAGCAACTCGTTAAAGTTGCCCTCAAAGCAGCTGTATTGGGTACGGTACACCAAATTTGACTTCTACACGAGTTTCAACATCGACATCTCGGTTGCCGAAACGACCATCCGATTCCCACAAAGCTATCTTCCTGGTTTAAGCGAAAGGAGAAATAGACGAGACACAAGTCAATGTATGCTTGGTCTTCCTTTTGTCACAAGAAGAAGAGAAGAGGTACAAAGCTCTCTTGCATTTATTAAATTCGACCTACTTTCTTATCTTTTACACAACAACACAAAATAATTAAGTTATGTTATGAACAGCGTTGACAATACAAATATATAGATTAAATTATATGTTGTATTCTATTCATAGTTGACGATGCTCAACACCCCAAACTCATCAAGGATAGGATAATGAATATTAATCATTATTTTAAAAATCAAATCGAACATCAAACTGATCAGATGAAATGTTTAAGATTTATAGATTCAACCAATATTAAACCACTATAAAATTGGTATATAATAAATAAAAATATAAATTTTGAATTAATCAACTTTTCGATTCAATTCAGTTTATTTTAATAAATAATAACTTTTATTATTAAAAATGAATCTATTTATTAATTGATCAGTTGATTTTAATGTGTTTTTTGTTTTAATACTAAAATCCTAAACATAACATATAAGATTAATTTTTAAAGAAGTAAATAATTTTATTATAATTTAATATTCATGCTTTAGTATTCCTAAATCTCTTAGCTTTATATATATAATCTAAAATGTGTACATACGTATTAATTTTTGAACAGCAACTTTTTTTGCTATATATATATATATAATTGGTCCCCACAATTTATTTATTTATCTTTCTTAACCGTTCTTTTTAACCAAATTAGCAGTTAATAGAAGAATTTTCTAGTAAAATCCACAGATTTGTGGGTACAGATATTCTCCCAATTAAGAAACCTAAGAGCAGTCTACAAAAGAAAAGAATAAGGAAGGACGAAGTTTCCATGTCAAGCCCAAAATTTTGAATGCACATCAAAGGACAATACCGGTCGTGACCGTTATAATGATGTCGAACATAGGTAACTTACTATTAACTAACCATTCATATTATACTAATCAATGCTTTGTTGGCAATTCCAATGTCATTCATGCTTGTGTGTTAGGTCTAAGACTAATCTGAAAAGGGCAAGACTGTTAGCATCGCCGACTCTTTTTTTCTTTGAAAACTATTACTTTTTGATTATGTTAATTAAGGTGGATAGGATACTTCTAAGAGATACAAACACATATATATCTATTAGAGAATATATAAAATCAATTGAGTTGGTCTCACACAACAACTTAAACTATTGTAGCGAAACGGTCAATTAATATGGTATCAGAGCCTCAATGATCAAATGGTCATGAGTTCGAATCCTACCACCCACTTATCCTAATTAAATTAAGTACAAGGTTAAGCCTGTACAAGTTTTAAGACTAGAGGTCTTTCACTTAAAGAAGTGTATTAGAGAATATATAAAACTAATTGAGTTGGCCTCATACAACAGCTTAAGCTATTGTGATGAAACCGTTGACTGAAATGCTTGTAAACTTGTAATTCAAAGCTAGTCAAACCTTGCTATGTCAACGGGATGACAATTCGATAGAAACACCGGACGTGCCTCTTTAAATAGAGATCAACGAAGGTCATTGCAATTTAGTATTCTAATCTTTCCTTTTGTCTTTTAGTTAGTTAGATTGTTTATTAAATTGATAACCATTTTTAATTCAAAATCATTCCATTGACAACAACTTGTTTATTATTTTATTTAATACGAGTTGGCGTAGACTGAATTGGACGAAGTTTCAGTGGAACAATACCATCAACTTGCATGTGATCAGATTGGGAAGTCGCCGTCAATATCGACTTACTAGCTTATATATTGAGAGGCATAAGCACAATGACTGGAACATTAGGCAAATCCTAAACAGGGAGATTGAATCTGAGATCATCTTTGGTTTTTGATTTTGAAGTCTTCAAAAGGTTTTGAGAATGGAGGGTCAAATTGGGTTTAACAGCTTGCCTGAAGGCTGTATTTCGTCAATTCTTTCGTTCACATCTCCTATTGATGCTTGCAAATCTTCGTTGGTTTCTTCTTCGTTTCAATCAGCTACAGAGTCCGACATAGTCTGGGAAAGATTCTTGCCTTCTGATTACCAGAACATCGCTTCAAGATCCACTACTCCCTTGAAGTTTTCTTCAAGAAAAGAACTTTTTCTTCGACTCTGCAACCCAGTTCTCATAGATGGTGGTAGAAAGGTAAGAATTTGTACTCCTAAAATAAGTAGAAATTCGAATAATATACCTTAATTACTTCGATCCTGATCTGTTAATAATCGCAGAGTTTCAAGCTAGAGAGATCATCTGGGAAGAAATCCTATGTACTGTCGGCAAGAGAACTTTCCATAACATGGAGCGACGAACCAATGTATTGGAGCTGGACTTCTTCACCTGAATCAAGGTTAGATCAACTTTTCTATCATTTACTGGGTTAAATTTCTTCTTCATTTTCTATTGATAACCTAGCATCTTGTGGGATTGCTGTCTAATGGGAAAAACCCAAAGCTTGGCTACCCAAATTCTCAAGAGAAAGACAGGGAACGTTGATGTCTAATAGAAATTCCTGTCTCTTGCAGGTTCTCTGAAGTTGCTGTACTTAGAACAATGTCTTGGCTGGAAATTCAAGGCACGGTTAGGACTGGAATGCTGTCATCTAACACAAGATATGCAGCATACCTTATACTAAAAATTGCTCCTCGAGCATATGGTCTGGATTTATTGCCATCAGAGATATCAGTTGAAGTAGGGAATCAAGTAACTAATGGCACAGCTTGTCTACGACGAGGTCAAGATGAGAAGAAGCAGCAAATGGAGCGTCTGCTTTATGGCAATCGCATGCAAATGTTGAAGTCAAGAGTGATAGAGGGAGATGAGCGGGTTCCAGTTGAGAGGAAAGATGGGTGGCTGGAGATTGAGCTTGGAGAGTTCTTTAATGGAGAAAGTGACGAGGAAGTGAAGATGAGGTTTATGGAAGTAAAGGGTCATCATTTGAAAGGAGGGCTTGTGATTGAAGGCATTGAAGTGAGGCCTAAAGACTCAAAACACTGAATTCAGTTTGATCGGATTGTCCCTAAGCTCGATAGAAAAGAGTGTATACCAAAAACTATGCTTTTCTTCATGTATTGATTAGTTTGCTAAATTACTCAAACAATACATGTACAGAAATTTTGCTTTGTTTTTTCTTTTTCTTTTTTTACTTAAGAGGGTCTCAATTATAAGAAGACGTTTTTAAGTTATCCACATTCAGACTAATTCCGGCTCGCACCAGGTTAGCCCGTAAGAAGTAAAGTGCTGGCCAAATAGATTTTTTCATTCTAATGACTCAAACTCAAAACCTCTAATTAAGGGATAAAAATGTTGAACCACTCGTACCAATTATATTTGGTTAGAAATTTCGCATTGTTGGAATGCACGTTGGGATTACAACAGTTTATGACAATAACTAAAAATTAAGATTTAAGACTTGTATCAAATTGAGTTCGTATGGAGTCAAATAAACTCTTTCTAACTTCTAAAATATCAAATATGCCCATTTTGCCACGTGTAGCCATGGCAGCGATGACTTTGGATGTGCTCATGTTTACATCTCATGTCGTCATGTAAAAACTCAATGTCGTCATTTAAAGGATATTGACACCTGCCATGGATAATAAATACTCGGCCCTGCGTGTTTCAGTTCAGAGCCCTATTTCCCTTTTCTTCGTTTCTTTACTACAAATTCCTTACTCGTTGTAGCATTGACATCTCCAAAGGATGACTGTTCTGGTCTCAATGCTTGGACCGCGTATGGTAGAAATTTCAACGGTCAGATTATGAGGAAATGCTTTTCAGATCAGCGTCCCCGTAATGGTCTAGAATTGGTCTTTACCATTCTTATCTTGACTTACTCTACTTCTTGCACACGTAAACTAAAGAATTTATGAATGCAGTTTACACTGAAATCATTCAAGGTCTTGATCATTAATAATCTCAACATCCATTATATATATATATATTACTTTCTAACAGAAAGATAGTCTGGTATTAAGTTGATGTTTGTGCGAGCTGTATGTACATTATGATCGAATGCGTATATTATAATATTGCCTTTAGTAATTGGATAACAGATAGATGACACTTATGGATGGATGTTTCATAAATGTAGATTCTTGAAGATTGCCTCTCTCCATAATGCAGCTTTTTTAGTAGATGTGATTTCTTAGAATCATGCAGTGACAGCAGATTAAGTTTGCTTATGGATGCACAGGCGGTGGATCGAATATGAATCATGCATGGGGTTCATATTTGGTCAACTGCCTGTGGATCTACAAGTAGCCTTAAGCTGCTGCCACATGGTAAGAGAATCCTAACATGAAATCAAAAACTCAAGATTTCAAATCCATATTTTCCTTTTTCAGGTTTCACGTCTCTTGTGTGTACATGTGTTTTTTGTTTTTAATTCTATCTAGAGAATACAAGTTACATTCAAAGTGGAAGGGAGCTCTCAATTCCTCAACATTGGCTTTGGAAGTCCATCCCTGAGTTAAGGTTTCTGTTCATTGAGATTGAAATTTTCATGGAAATGTAAATTGATTATAGGATAGGTCACATTGAACCAACTGATATGAAAACAGTATCCATAAAAAGAACAATAAAAAAGCTTTGCTTTCTTTCACAGGTTGGTGGAAGCTGTTACTTTAGGATAAGTTGGTTGCTACAAATCAACAGGAAGTTTGACACTAAGATGCTATCTCCAAAAACATTAATTGGATCCTATCTCATTGTTCAATTTGTTGATCCTGCCCAAGTGCATGATCGTACAATTCTACCATCGGAGGTCTCCGCTTCAATGACAAGCTAAGTTTACTTAAGTTGTCAAGATAAGTAAAGCTCTAGGTTATTGTTTGAAATATTCAAATTGAATATAGTGGTTCATATGCAATTGAGTCACTGGTTAGCACTTGGAAGGTTGGCTTATTGATGAGGATGTTGAGCTTAGGCCCAAATATTAATAACGGGATTCTAAAATTTGTCAAAAAGCAACAATTCAATTATATTATCATCCTCTCTAATTTTCTCCAAATAAAAACCAATTAAGACTTGAGGGTATTATTGATAGATGCATAATGAACTATATTTAATATATTTTTACTTGATATTTTATACTTTTATTGTATATTTGATACTTAATTTGCTCCAAGTATGTTTATAGAGTATAATTGCCTTCATGGACTTAAAGGAGAAGAATTCAAATGAAAACATGGCATAAAACGAAGATTCGAAGCACATAAGAGATGCATGGGTGTGCAACAACCTGTGCACTTCTCTCAGGCCAATGAGATTCATGAATTCTGGGTATTTTGAGTTATGTACGGTTTGATGGATGACCTTTTTGAGTTATGCACAGTTTGATGCACGGCTATGCATCTGCCCATGCATCACCCATAACCCTATAATTTTGAAAGGAAGTATTTAGAGGCAATTGACAGGAGCAGACATAGAGAGATGTCCAAAAACTTTAAGAGGCAACTCAAAAGGTGATTTTGATCTAGAGAAGTGGAAAATACAAAAAACTATCAAAAGATCCAAGAGAATACAAGTTCAAACTGTACTTTCAAGAATATTCAATAGGAGTAATCATGGAGATTCAAAATTATGAACCCATTATTTTCTATTTTTCTTTTTGTTATTGTTTGATTTTATTTCTAATCTTATGTAACTAAATTCCTTTTGTATCTAGGTTAAATGAACCCTATGTTGATACTTTAATATTTTTATTCTTTTATTAATGCAATTGGTTTGATTGATGTATTATGATCTGATTACATGTTTTATTTATCTTCTAATAGATCTAGAATATTAGATCTTAATATGGTTTTATAACATAGAGATTGAGCAAACTTTGTTTGAATAGATCTACCGTAGTTGGAAGGAGTTGATTGCAACTTTAAAGATAGGATGACATAAATCGTCTAGTAGTAGAGGGATTCACAAATTGGTAAAGCAATTCTATAAACTTTAACCTGAGCAATTCGGTTGAAAACCTTTGAATTATTTTTTATTAAACTCAAGGTTAGCTATTAGTATATCATAGGAACCTCTATGGTCCAATAAATTAATAAGATAATTACATAATAAAAACAATTTGTTAAGAGTTTTAGGGGGATTTGAAATCTAGATCCTAATTTTTTGATATCGATAGTTAGTAAGGGCTTCCTTAATTATTTGATTCAATCTTGTTGCCCATTTATTTTACTTGTTTTAGTTTTATTTTCTTTTAAATTAAAAATTAAAACCATTTATGTAGACTAGATAATAAGATAACAATAATTACTAATACTCATAGTCCTTGAGATTGAAATTTTATGTAAATTGACTATAGGATAGTCACATTGATCCAACTAATATGAAAATAATATCCAGGAATTTCATTTATATATTAGACTAATCTGATAATTAAGATGAAATAACTCTTAAACTTTTGGTAAATTCCTTGAAAAGAATAACAAAAAAGCTTTGCCTTCTTTTCATAGATTGGTGGAAGTTGTTCCTTTAGGACAAGTTGGTTGCTACAAATTGACACGAAGTTCGATGCTAAGATGCTACCTCCAAAAATATTGCTTGGAGCCTATCTCATTGTTCAATTTGTTGATCCTGTCCAAGTGTATGATCATACGATTCTACCATCGGAGGTCTCCACTTCAATGACAAGCTAAAGCTTATTTAAGTTGTCACGATAAGTAAAGCTCTTGTTTATTGTTTGAAATATTCAAATTGAATATAGTGGTTCACTATGCAATTGAGTCACTGGTTAGCACTTACAAGGTTGGCTTATTGATGAGGATGTTGAGCTTAGACCCAAATATTAATAAGGGGGTCCTAAAATTTTTCAAATAGCAACAATTCAATTATATTATCATCCTCTTTAATTATCTCCAAATAAAAACCGATTAAGACTTGGGTGTATTATTGATAGATGCATAATGAACTATATTTATAATACATATTTAATATATTTATGCTTGATATTTTATACTTTTATTGTATATTTGATACTAAATTTACTTCAAGTGTGTTTACAGAGTATAATTGCCTTCATGGATTTAAAGGAGAAGAATTCAAATGAAAACATGACATAAAACAAAGATTTGAAACACAAAGAGATGCATGGGCATGCAATAACCTGTGCATACCTCTTAGGCCAATGAGATTCATGAATTCTGGGTATTTTGAGTTATGCATGTTTCGATGCACAACCTTTTTTAGCTATGCATTGTTTGATGCACGGTCGTGCATCAGCCTATGCATCACCCAGAACCACCCTAAAATTTTAAAAGGAAGTATTTAGAGGCAATTGAGAGGAGCAGGCACAGAGAGATGTCCAAAGACTTTGAGAGGCGACTCAAGGGGCAATTTTGATATAGAGAAGTGGAAAATACAAAGAACCCATCGAAAGATCCAAGAGAATACAAGATCAAACTGTACTTTCAAGAATATTCAATAAGAGATAATCAAGGAGATTCAAAATTATGAACACGTTATTTTCTATTCATTTTTCTTTCTGTTATTGTTTGATTTTATTTCTAATCATATGTAACTAAATTCCTTTAGTATCTAGGTTAAATGAACGATATGCTGATACTTTAATATTTTTTATTCTTTTATTAATGCAATTGGTTGATTGATGTATTATGATATGATTGCATGTTTTATTTATCTTCTAATAGATCTAGAATATTAGATCTTAATATGATTTTATAACATAGAGATTGAGCAAACTTTGTTTGAATAGATCTACCGTAATTGGAAGGAGTTGATTGCAACCTTAATGATAAGATGACATAAATCTTCTATTAGTAGAGAGATTCAACAATTGGTAAAGCAATCTTATAAACTTTAACCTGAGCAATTCAGTTGAAAACCTTTGAATTATTTGTTATTAGACTCAAGGTCATCTATTAGCATATCATAGGAATCTCTATGGTCTAATAAATTAATAAAATAGTTACATAATAAAAAATAAATTTGTTAAGAGTTTTAGGGGGATTTGAAACTTATATACTAATTTTTTGATATCAATAGTTAATAATTGCTTCCTTAATTATTTGATTCAATTTTTTTGTCCATTTATTTTACTTGTTTTAGTTTTATTTTCTTTTAAATTAAAAATCAAAACCATTTATGTAGATTAGATAATAGGATAACGATAATTACTAGTACTCAAAGTCCTTGTGGGAATGGTCCGTACTTACCGGTACTAGTTACAACTACATCGTGCACTTGTGGTTAATTCAACATTAACTAATTTAGAAAAATTCAATTAAGTTTTTAGCACCATTGTTGGGGATTTCGATATTAGGAGCACCTGAATGCTATTACTCTAGTCATTTTTATCTTTATTTTATTTTATTTTATTGTTATTATATCTTATTGTATTTTTGTCTTATTCTTTTAATTGTCTTTTGAACTTCTCTACTTTGATTTTGATTTGTGAATTATTTTTATGACATTAAGATTTAAAGTTATATCTATAACTCACAATGAATGGATGGAGCGGGTAGTACTTTTATGGAAGCCAAAATATATCTTCGCAATCAATAATATCACCATATAGGAGAAAGAAGTATTCTTATATGGTTTCGTAGTCTCAACCGATATCTATACTATGCCACAACATTTTTGGGAGTATTTACTATAATTATGGATGTCGAACACCAAATTATACGTGGGAGTGACTAAATGTGTACAGTTAACCCAAAGGTGGTCTATACGGAAATATCTACAATTCAAAATGGAGTAACTCTTACGCCTTTGTATGGAACAATTTTGCTCCAGTTGAATCTTTAAAGCACCAAGAACCTCCAGTTAACGAGCTAACTCTAGAAGATATGATGGCTGATTTCATTCAAGAATCAATCAAGAGACATTAGGAAACAGAGGCTCGTATACAAAATTTGGAGAATTCGATCAACTAGTTGATGGAGATAATATTTGGTGAGATGCAAGGGAGTTTACTCAATTCTATTAAAATAGGTCCTGAAGAATATTAAATGACAATCCCCCCTAGGAATGGAAATGAGCTTCCAGAAGAAGTTAAGGTAGTAGAAGTCTCCGTCCAAGAAGAGGAAATAGAGGAGTGGCAAGAGATAGTTGAAGAAGATAAGCTAGAAACCTTTGTCTAGGAAGGAGAAGCAGAGTGGACAGAGGTGGTTGAGGAAGAATTGGGGGAGGAACTTGATTGGCCTATTTCGTTGAGTTAGACAATATTGTAATAATCGTAAGTGCATAACGTAGTTGCGGCTAGTACGATAAGTGTGGGTCAATCCTACAAAGATAGTGATTACTAGTAATCACTTTTTTCCTATTATCTAGCCTACAAATTGATTTTAGATTTTGATAAAGAAAATAAAAACTAAAGTAAGTAAAATAAAATAGCCAACGATATTGAACAAAGAATTAAGAATTCACTTAGAAAATTACTGATATCAATAATTAGTATCTAGGTTTCAAATCTCCCTTAAAACTTGACAGACTGATCTTTTATTACTCAATTGTTTTATTGATTTATTGAACCATAGAGATTCTTGTAGTATGCTAATAGCTAACTTTGAGTCTACTAACAACTAATCCAAAGGTTTTCAATCGAACTACTTAGGTTAAAGTTTGTAGGATTGCTTTCCCAATTTGTGAATTCCTCTATTTAGTTTGACCCTAATTTTGAATATTTATGTCATTATATCTCTAAGGTTGTAATCAACTCCTTTTAATTACGGTAGACCTAATCGTTATTAGGATTTCTCAATCTCTATTTATGAAATCAAATTATGATATAATATTCTTAGATATATTAGAACATAAATAAAACATGTTATTAGATCACAATGTAACAATCAAACCGATTGCATTAAAAGAATAAAATAACATCAAAGTATTAACTTAGGGTTCATCTAACCTGAATACTAAGAAGATGTTTATTTACACATTATTGAAAACAAAATCAAACATACGCTGAAGGAAAAACAAATTAAAAATAATGGATTCATAATTCTAATTCTCCTTTATTGTCTTCTATCGAATACTCCTGTGATGTAAAGGTTTGATCTTGTATTTTGATGGATCTTTTGATGAATTCCTCATGTTTTTTGCTTCTTTGGATAAAAATCGCCCCTTGAGAATGATCTCCGCATTTGGAATCACTTCCCTTTGTCTACTCTCTTTCATCTTTACTAAAAAATGTCTTTTTATAGCAAAATTTAGGGTTCAAGGAGATGCACAGCTGATGCATGGCCCTACATTAGATTGTACATAAAAAAAATGCTCAAAAATCTTAAAAATACACAGCTTAAGAGAAGTACACAAGTAAATGCATGGTTGTGCATCCCTTTTATATGTCGAATCCTCGTTTTATGTTATGTTTTCATTTGAATTCTTCTTCTTTAAGTCTATAAAGGCAATCATACTATGTATTCACACTTGGAGCAAGTTAAGTATCAAATATGTGATAAAATATAAAATATCAAGGAAAATACATCAAATATGGTGTAAAAATATAGTCAAACATGCATCTATCAAATAACTTAAGGTGGCTGGGTTGGAGTGGCTAGATAGTAGTTGGCTGAAACTTCCCTTCTTTTCTCTTCTTCTCTCTCTCTTCCTTATGTTCTTTCTCAAGATGGCAAAATGGATGCTCTCTTTTAGGGTTTCTTTCCTTTTCTTTTATATTTTCTTTTTCATTTAGGGTAAAAACTAGGTTTTACTCAAGCCCAAAAATCTGAAATAACCTTTGAAAAGTTGAGTTTTGAACTAGTCCCCGCATCTGTTATCGAGCCTAGTCACTATCATGGCCCTTGAAAACGATGTTCTGTCACGATTGTGACCTACTTGCCACGATTGTGACTTATGAAATTAGCTTTTGTCATGATCGTGGCCTTCAGTCATGATCGTGGCCATGTCTAGGCTGCTTCTGTCATGATCGTGACTGGAATATCACGATCGTGACCCTGAGTCTTCCTCAAAGTCTTTTCCAATTCTTCTCTTTTCTTCAATTTCTTATTTCCATATACTTAAGCACACATCAAACACCTCTTGAAACATAAAATTACGATCCAAATCATGCTTAAAGACTATACAAACACTTAGAATATAAACAAACACTAATAATAACATAATTCTAAGACTATATATATGATAATCATCTAAGAAATACTCAAAAGCACAATTAAACATCTATCAAAATATAGTATAATTTATACCTATCAAAATCCCCACACATAAACTTTTTCTTATCCTCAAGAAAAAAAAACACAACACAAACTTAAACTCAAACTCAAACAAGCCAAACAATAACACATACATTCATGCAACATGCACTAATGATACAATGGCATCAAACTTGACGAAACCAATTTAAACTCAACATCAATCATTCAAGTTGTTTTAACATATTAACCTATGCAATTATGGCTAAGATATTTGGATTAAATATACACACTAATCAAGCTATTAGCATCATATTAATTCACCTAAAGCACTTATATACATACATTGATAATTAGTAATCAACGAAAATTGCCATTATTACTAAGTATCCCTTTATGAAAATTTTGTTATTTTTAAAGATCAGTAGGATTTATTCCTTAAAAAACTACCACTTGTTTTTATTTTCTTTAACATTAACCTAGTCTTTTGATGCGAAGGCAAATACTTTGTCATGAATATCCCTCGGTTACTCAACTAGGCCATGTTTTATTAATTAACTTGGTTGGAATGTTATTCTAGCCTTTGGATGCGAAGACAAACATTTTGTTGTGAATGCCCCTAGTTATTCAGCTGCATCACATTCTTAACTAGATACTAGCTCTATTTATAACCCAATATTTATTTCAAAAGAGCCAGCAGAATAATTATTCATTTAATAGACATACTTTTTTTTTTCATTTCACATGGTACTTCATTTCTTTTAGTCAATCATCCTCATGAAACACTACTAATGATACTAACATGTTCAATTGACTTATAATTATACATGATTGTAACAACTTTCCTAAGATGAATAAACTGACATTATATCCTAAGTAATATGCATATTTAACCAAAGATACTTAAAATGCACAAGCCAATATGCCTTTACAAATTCAATGACTATGTTCAAAGCTAAACTACTTCCATTAAGTTATTGCCATTGACATCTTTAGACAATTCATACATATGAAACATATGTTCACACCATGTCAGCCTAATCAGAAACTAACAATATGGTATGCAAAATTCACACTCATGACATGTCAACGTGAAATCCTCCCCACATTTAGACAACATATTGTCCTCAATGTGAGAAAAACAAAACAACAAAAAATAAAAATAATAAGAAAAAACAAAAAGAAAGGTTAAGAGCACAAAACCAAGAGATTGAGGTGGTGACAGTGTTGGTGATGAAATATGGAGATACTTTCGGCCATGAAATTCCTACAATTTTTTCCCTATATAAAATAAAAATAACAAAATACCAATAAAATAAATTGTTAATTACCAAAAAAGCTCAAACTTTTGTCAAAATTTCAATTATAGCCTGAATTTTAAAAAGTAGTACTAAAATGCCCAAATTTTTAACTTTTTTCAATTCTAGTCCACACTTCAAAAAGTAGCAATAAAATGTTCAAATTTTAATTTTTTCATTAAGTTTGCTGACATTACTTGTCACGTATTTCAGAAACCTTAACTATTAGTACATGCTAGTGGAAATTAATACAACAAATGAAGATTAATGAAATGAAGTCGTTTAATCACAATAACCTAAATCAGATTACGTAGCCCAGATGACCATACACTTTTATTTCAGTTTTTCCGTTTGTTTTTAGTTTGTTCTCTTGATGCCCTCACCCTTTGATTTTCAGATTACGCATGTTTGACATTCTCACAATAAGGGCATCAAGAGAATGAACTAAAAATGAAGAGCTTATTAGTGCAATATAATTATAATAGGAGAGTAGTTTAGGACGTCAAAAGAACAAACAGAAAACAAAGGGCTGAGGGCATCTGGAGAACCACAAATAATGTCGAGCTAGAATTGAAGAAAATTGAAAGTTTGAGCATTTTATTGTCACTTTTTGAAGTTTAGGCCAAAATTGAAAAAATTGAAAGTTTGGGCATTTTATTGTTACTTTTTAAAGTGCTATAATTGAAAACTTAACAAAATTTTGAGCTTTTTTTGCTAATTAACCCTAAAATAAAATAAAACAAGTAAAACTTGTCCCAATTCTTGGTTGCCTCCCAAGTAGCGCTTAGTTAACATCATTAGCTTAACGTGCTATTCCTTCTATACTCAACCTGGGTCAATTATGAGTAGCTTGCTTCTACCTGTGTCACTCAATTTCAGTTTAGGACATATTTTGAACTGAGGTTCAGTTGGATGTTTCTCTTTGCAAGAATTACATGTAAATGTAACCCCATATATAGCTGTGGTCAAACGAAAATATATTTTGCAGCTCATATACCAATATTTTTGCAAAATGTGTTGAAAGAAAATACGAGCTTTAATCCATGTTATTTGGAAAGATACAAATAGATGTTCGTTAGGAATATTCAAATTAGAGAGATAATAGCTGAGAAAGAAAGTTCATTGTAGAATATAAAATGTGTGTACCTTGTGGATGAACTTTAGGAAATGATCTTGGAAAATTTTTGATTTGAACCAAAAGATACATCAAGATCATATTTGAGGCAAGCCTATTGGGTAACAAGGTCTTTTAGCTACTTGTTATTTTGTTGGGCCCTAAAAAAATGGTAATTATAAGCGTAAACATAAAAACATCTAAAAATGTGAACATAATTTTTTTTGGAAAGTAAATATGAGAAATGTGGAAGTACCAATTTTTAAAATCTGCAACTTCTTGTATTGGCGGATCAATGAGAATTGCATAATTAAACCATGTGGATAATGCAACACCTGAAATTCTTAAATCATAAGCTTAAAAAGAAAATACAAGGATAAATATAAAAAATAATAGTATGATGAAAATGAAAATAGAATTACCATTATAAAAATGAACTTTTAGCCTACAGCACACAAGCATTGGATAAGTATGCAAGGCTTATACAATTTGTTGGACTTCATTTGTAACAAAAGCAACCCATATTGATAGTATAATGGCTTGCTGTCTAATATGAAAAAAATGTCAAAAGAATCAAACGTTATCATAATTCATTAGTTATCGAGAATAATAGGGAATAAAACATATTGTTTGTTGGCAAGAACAATTTTTTGGATAGTCGAAACTTTGTTGTCTTTGTTCATATGTCTCACATCCAAAACTTGAATAACGATAGCCAAAATATCTATCATATGATAAGGATAAGTATAATCAAATATAATGGATGAAAAAAAGTTGTTGAGAGAAACATATAGAAGATCTAACCGATTGATTTTTCCTTGTTATTAATAAACTATAGGGATCTATAAAAGATGTATAACTGAATTTGTTTGGTTGGATGTTGTCAACATCAGTTACAAGCTCGACGACAGTGCAACTTGTAATAATCCATTAAATTTTTACGTCTTCAACTTGGAGCTGAGGTGGAATTGGCTTGATAATGACATTAGAAATGGTATTTTTTATAAGGCTCTAAAATGGAGCTCATTTTTTGGTTATCATTGTTAAATATGATAGCTTCGACACGTGATCCCTATTGAAAAAAATTGAATACAAAAAAAGCTAAATTATTCAAGTGACAGAGAAAAGTAACAAATTCAAATTTTGACATATTGAAATACTAAAATTTTAAACTAAAAATGGTAACAACATTTCATAGAAAAAGGGCATAGAAATAGAAAAAAAATCTTAAATATTTTATGACTTTAGTAGTATTGTAAAGAGATTTATAGAAATTTTGATTTGATAGCCAAGTGAACTATTATTTTCTACGGTTAGTGCAAAAAGGAAAATGTTCAATGAAGAAAGTATAATTGTTATACCTCTTAATCGAAAAAGATAAACTTTTGCCTCCTGGATGGCTTGTTAGGTGATATAGCAATTTGTTGTTTTTCTTAGATAGTTACTTTGCATGACCACCCTTCAACACCTAGTAAAATATCCTTAATTAATAAATGTCTTTTCATTCTACCAAAAAAATGGTTAAGAAAACATTAACATAAAAAATATTTTGTAAATAGAATAATATTAAATACATTTGAATAGAACAATCAATATACCTTTTGTCTATTTTATACAATATAATTTAGCTACCTGGAAGATTTCATGGAATCCAATATTCCTTATTTTGTGATCAATTTTTGAAGATTCAAAAGTACCTGGAATAAATAGAACTTTAATTGATTTAGGAGTTCTAGCTCTTAACAGAGCAACATACAATTGTCCATGTCAAAATATGGGTTGCTGAAAATAAATTCCTACATAATCAAGTGTCTGACACTGGGACTTATTTATGGTCATCACGAAACATAGATGAATAAAGAACTATGTTCTTACAAAAGGTATTCCATTCTTTTCATTTTCAGAAGATTGTAGGGGAATCTTAGGTATGAAAACAAATTTTCCTTTATGAGGTCCAAAAACAATCTCTGCAAAAATTATGTGCTCTTTTAACTTTCTACATATTAATCTTGTGTCATTGCACAAACCCTCTATTGGATTCAAATTTCTTTGAAGCATGATTGGACAGCCTTCTTTCAGCAATAATCTATAAGGAGGTAAACCTTTAGGATTCAGAGAATTGAGAAAATCCTTATAATATTTTTGATGTCTTCAGTTAACTGTTCTGTTAAAACTTACAGATGAATGTAGACAATTTATTGATCATCATGTGATTAATTTCATCAACACATGTATTTGTTAGATAGAGTACGTATCTATTTATCATCTGGTATGGATAAGATGAATATATGCTTAAGTCTAGGAAGATGTTTTGAACTAACCTGGTGAAGTCAACAAGACATTTGAAAGATGTCAAAAAAATTTAAACAAAAAAATAAAATGGATTGTAAACAGTAAGATATAAAAAGAATAACCTGTTAAGAGATTCATCCATGTTATGATAAGGAATAACTAGCCATTCGAATAAGGAAATCTGATCTTGCTCATCAACAGGCTTTATACCTTCTCCTAGCTTTAATAAGAAATCACAAAAGGCTAGATTTGATATAGGTCTCATATTTATGGTCAAAGATAACATGTGTGGTTAGAGATGTGAATTTATAATACTTGAATCAATTTAAGTATTCTTTTGTATGTGCTATAACAGGTAAGGTTTGACAAAAATCATTGCCAAAAACAACAATCTTTCCTCCAAAAGGCTTGTTGGACTCCATGATATCTTGCAGTAAATCATTAAAAGCTTCAATGGATTCTCGCTTTGCCATTAAAGCCTCATCCCATAAGATGAGACTGGATTCAAAAATCAGTTTTGCAATACTTCTCTACTTACTTAACTGACAAACTTCCTTCTTCGAAAAATCAAGTAGGATCTTAAATCTTGAGTACACTATCCTACCACCAAGAAGGACCAATGTTGCAGCACCTGAAGTCGCAACAACAAATGTAACATGACCTTATGATCATAAAATGATAAATGTGAATTGCATCGTATTTTAGGGCTTAGTTTGATGTGTATTTAATTGTTAATTCAATTGTTTAATACGTGTTTATGTTAGAATTGTATTAGTTTGTTAATTATTTATGTTTTAAGTGTTTTAAGGGTTAGTACAAGTCTTTGAGGTTAATTATTATATTTTTAGGTACCTTGATGCGTTTGCTAATTTTCAGGGTCAACATCGAAGAAGAAAGATTTTTCGGAGACACTCAGGCCAAAATTGTAACAGCCCAGATCACCAGCTCACAGATATTGTCTGCTTTGGACCTTGGCCCAGTCAAGCTCTCACAATTTTGAAAACTTCGCATACAACTGTCTTTCGCGAAGTATTTGTAACACAATCTGAAGATGTCTAATATACTCCTCTTCATCCTTATAATAAATTAGAAGATCATCAATGAAGACTATGACAAAGTGATTTAAATAAGGAGGAAACATCTTGTTCATGAAATCCATAAATACTGCAGGTGCATTTGTCAATCCAAATGGTATTACCAAAAATTCATAGTGTCTATACCTAGTTTGGAAGGCAATCTTGTGCACATCATTCTCTTCAATCTTCAATTGATGGTACCCAAACCTCATATCTATCTTTGAGAATACTATAGTTCCTCTTAACTGATCAAATAAATCATCAACCCTAGAAAGTGGATATTTATTCTTGATGGTAACCCTATTTAAGTGCCGATAATCAACACATAAGCGGAGCGTCCTATCCTTTTTTTTGACAAACAATACTGGTGCTCCCTATGGTGAATGACTTGGTTTAATAAAACCCTTATCCAACAACTCTTGTAATTGAATATTCAACTATTTCAATTCTATTGGTGTCATGCGATACAGTGGTATAGATATTGGTATCGTCCCCAGGACCAAGTCAACAGTGAAATAAAATTCCCGATCAAGTGACAATGTAGGTCCTTCGTCTATGCTCACTTCTCACTTCTCACTTAGCCTCTCACTCTCAGCTCTTACTCTTGCGCTCTCATCTCACCGCTGCTGTTGTCTTTGCTTCTCCCCTGCCTGACCTCAGTCTTTGTCTCTCAATCTCCTCCTAGTCTCATCCTCCTCAGCTCCTCCTGCTACACCGCACTACTACATTGCACCACGCCACTGCTACACCGCACTAAAGACGCCATAGTTACACACCGCACCATGCCACCGCATTGGTACACCACATCGAAAGTCACAGCTCTGCTTGATCTACTCAGAAAGCCACCGGAGATGCCTCGACCTATGACCTAACCTGAAGACCCGAAGAGGCAACCCAAAAACCCGAAGACTTGAAGCAACTCGAAGCAAAGCAAGTGATTTGGTTTTTCTGATTTCGATTTTTCATACTTTATTGCAATTTTTATTATGTTGGATTGGAATGTTAGAATGGGTGATAGTTTAGGGTATTGGTTGGATGATGGATTGGTGTTGGTTTTGGGATGAATGTTTCAATATCTGAACTGGTTGGGTGGGTGTATCAATATGAGTGTATAAGAAATTCTCAATTGGTTGGAATTGAAATGTTGTGTTTTGCCATGTCACTTTTGTCATTTGTATTGGTCGTGGATTGTTCACGGTATTGAATTTGCATGTATGTGAATTGATTTTATTTTGGAATGGAATTGCTCACACTATTGGATTTGTGAAATGATAATTTATTTTTAATATTTAGGTATTGAATATAAATAAATAATTAGTTGAGTATAAAATTATATAATTAGAAATTAATAATAATTCCGTTGTAGTTAATGATAGTATTTGCCTATTTGGGTATTAGTTTTGGGTAAATAATTAATTGAGTATAAAATATGTTGAACTTTAATTATTTGGTAATATGTATGTGTAGGGTATCATAAATATTTATAATAGATAATGTGTGAAAGTAAGGATGTAATAAATGTATCCGAAAAAGAACTCTTTTTTGTCAAATTATGAATATGTTGTAGACTTGTAGGCTCCAATTATTTATACTTAGACTTATTAATGTCAATTAAAAATTGTAAAAGAAACATATATATTTAAGAACGAAATATAAAATAGTGTACATAATATTATGGTTTGTTAAAAATGAAATGAAGATTCAAAGCTTTAAATAAGAAAAAAAAAAGCATTTCCAAAGAAGCTATTTCCTTCAACTTGATCCTCATGTTATGAATATATCTTTCAACTTGATCATCATGTTATGAATATATGTGTATGAACAATTGTATAAGATATGTCATTCATGATTTGGCAATTATGTAAATTATATCATACCCTTCAACTTGATCCTCATGTTTGAAACTTTGAATTGACATTGTTGAAAATGGAAATTGTTTATGTATGATTTGTGAAAGTTGAAAATGGAAATTGTTGAAAATTGACATAAATGGAAATTGTTATATGAATGTATTGTGATTATTGAAAATGCAATTGGAAAGTGTTGGAAATAGAAATGAAATTATGAATGTTTTGTGATTATTGGAAATGGAAATTGTTAAAAATTGTTGGAAATGGAATTGGAAATTGTTGGAAATTGTTGAAAATGGAAATGGAATTATGAATGTTTTATGATTATTGGAAATGGAAATTATTGAAAATGGAATTAAAAATTGTTAGAAATTGTTGGAAATTGAATTGAAATTATGAATGTTTTGTGATAGTTGGAAATGGAAATTATTGGAAATGGAAATTATTGGAAATGGAATTGTAATTATGAATGTTTTATGATTATTGGAAATAGAAATTGTTGGAAATTGTTGGAAATGGAATTGGAATTATGAATGTTTTGTGATTGTTGAAAATAGAAATTGTTTACGTATGTTTTGTGTTATTATATATGTTGAATGCTTGGAATTGTTAGCTTTTGACTTATAGTGAATTATGTTCCATGAAATTGAATTATGTATAATGTAATCATACATAATGAGTTATATTATATAAGTTAGATATGCATATTTTGTACTGAAATTATGTGTTATTTATTTTTATGTGTTATTTATTTTGATATATGCATTCATTTTTTTACAGATAAATGGAAGAAAGTTTAAGTACTCCTGATCAATCCATTTTTGAAAGATACAAAGATCCAACTTGGGCTAATGCTGCGTTGATTCCCGATATGAGGAACCATACTATTTGTTTATTTTGTAACAAAAATTTGAAAGGTGAAGGAATCATCCGATTAAAAAAACATTTAGCTAGGGTTAAAGGAGATGTGGAACCTGTAAAAAAGTAAGCCATAATGTGAAGTGACAAATGAAAATATTACTTGATGAATATCAAAATGAGAGAGATAGAAGGGAAAGGTTGAATTTTGAAATTGGTAGTGGAAGTTCATTTTCTGGTTTCCGTGGTGATTTTGGAAACGTTGAAGGTGGAAGTGGTAGTGGTGGTATTGGTACTAGTAGTGTTCCATCTCAGGCTCAAGAAGAAGAACCTGAATCTGATGTGAGGAAGAGAAAAAGGCAGGTAATTAGTTTCTGTGCACCACAAACGACTCCTAGAGCCCAACCTTCAATTCATAGTGCAATGTAATCAAGAGATGTAGCTCACAATGTCGATATGGCAGTAGCTAGATAGTAGTATGATACAAGTTCATCATTCAATGTTTCTCAGTCTTACTATTATCAACCTATGATGGACGCAATAACCTCTTATGGTCTAGGATACAAAGGTCCTTCGATTGATGACTTAAGAGGTAAGCTTTGTTTCTGAAATTAGAAGTTATTTGTTTAAAAGAAGAGTGAATTGGGGTACTTATGGATGTTCAATCATGTGTGATGGTTGGACAAATAGGATACAAGAGCCTATTATAAATTTTTTGGTTTATTCTACAAATGGCTTAATGTTATTGAAATCTATTGATGTATCTGACCTTATTAGAAATACTGAGACTTTGTTTGCAATATTTAATAAAGTTGTGAATAATGTAGGGCTGAAAAATATTGTTAAGTTTATTACTAACAATGATTTTGCTTATAAAGCAGCAAGAAAAAGGCTGCTACTGCAGAATACATATAATTCATTTTTTTGGACTCCTTATATTGCACATTGCAGTGACCGAATACTGGAGAATATAAAGGATCCTTGTATTTTCCTGTTATTGATGAGACTATGTAGAAAGCTAAAAAGGTGACATAGTTCATTTAAAATCGTGCATGGGTATTGAATTTGATAATAAAGGAATTTACCAATGGTAGAAATTTGTGTCATCCTACTATGAAAAGATTTGTCAGAAATTTCTTATCACTTCATTCTTTTGTTTCGATGAAAAAAAAGTTAAAACAAATGTTTACAAGTGATAAGTGGATTGTATCTTAACATGCTTGGTCTAACGCTAGTGTAGAGATTTGTAATATTATACTAGAAGATAGAGAACTTTGGTCTCAATGTTAATTTATTATCCGAGTTTATGAGCCTTTGGTGACGGTGCTTCACTTGGCTGATAGTGAAGAAAAGTCAACGATGGGTTATATTTTTGATGTCATGGAGATAAAGACAGAAGCAATTAAGGCCAATATGAAACATAGGCCTTCTTTAGGCACATCATATCTTTCAATCATTAATGAGAGAAGGGAAAGACAAGTTTCTTTTCCATTGTTTGCAGCTGGGATATTTTTGAATCATAGTGTTTATTTTAGACTAGATCTTACTAAGTAAGGTGAAGTTAATAGAGGAATACTTTTAACTATTATAACAACTGTTAGCATTGACGCGATGCAAGATCTTTTAAGTTCACAAATGAAGCTTTACAAGTTTTCTTATGGAGATTTTGGAATGTTGATTGCTAATCGACAAAGAGGAAAACTTTTTCCAATTATTATTTATTTCTTTTTTCTTATTTGTTGAAAATTAATTATCACTTTATTTTGTTTATAACACTACTTTTATTATCTTATGACTTACAGTTTCTTGGTGGGATCAATTTGAAAATGGTGTTCTAGAATTAAAAAGATTTGCAATTCGAATTTTAAGTCAATGTGTGAGTGCAACAGGCTGTGAATAAAACTGAAGCACATTTGAATTTATCCACTCAAAGAAAAGGAATAGATTAGAGCATAAGAGGTTGAATGACTTAGTTTTTGTTCGTTACAATATAAGGCTTCAGGAAAGGTATGCCATTTTCATTATTATCATTATTAATTTCGATATAATTTCTTATAATTTTCTAATAATTAAATTTAATTGTTTATTAGGAGTCTTAATAGCACAAGTAGTTCAACTGATTTAATTGCCATTGATAATAGTGATGTTTTAGCGAATTGAGTTTCTAAAGAACCCAATTTGGTTGATGTGAATGATTTAGATTTGGAAGATAATCTTGGATGGGAAAGCATTGACATGTTATTTGGTGCATTAAATTTGAATGATAATGATGATGAAGCTCCTCTCAATGATGAAGATTTTGTAACAATTGATCACTGGGGTCAGTGCAGTTCAAGCGGGTATCCGCCCATTGACGATTGAATTTCAGGTTTTTATTTTTCCTCTT
>JANPWT010000007.1:6734774-6745019 GCA_024678245.1 Erythroxylum densum
GTCCTCGACCGCCCCGTCGCTTCTGATTCTCCTCCTTACTTGGACCTCTTTGACGGTCCCCAGCTCATGGCTACTCCTGCTCAGGTATGTTTATCTTCACAAATTCCTTAGCATTTCCGGGGTTCTTTTTCCTAATTTTGTTGTTTTTAGTAATTGATTACTTTTTCAAATTAGGTTGAACGCTCGGTGTCCTATAATGAGCACCGACCGAGGAAGCCACCGCCGGACTTGCCTTCGTTGCTTCTCCATGGAAGAATCGTTTATATTGGCATGCCGGTACACAGCTTTGTTTTAATTCTATTAATAGTCGTAGGAAGCACCAAAAGAGAGATCATTCTGTTATGATTCTTGTTGATTTTAGAAATCAACTCGAAACAAACATATAGCTGTTGGCCAATGGTATATCACGATAAAGAAAAATAACCAGCCATTATAAGCCATCTGCCCTCTTTAACTACTAAACTTATACATAATAAGGACCACATTTTATTTAAAACAAAACCAAAATGAATCATTCATCACGTTTTGAGCATAATAGCTATAACAATCTTCGTTCCTTCGAAGAACCTTGTCCATAAGGTTTAAGAAAGGAAATTGCTTCTATAGTTCAAATACAAATTCCCAAGTAGCTTGCTTTATTGATGTGTCGGAACATTTCACCAGAACTCGTGTAACTGGTTTGTTTTGTCTTTTTCACCACTCTCCTCTCAAGTATGGCTATAAGGGTCGCTTTTTCAGTAATCAAATTTGCTAGTAAAGCCAAGAAGGATGAAGTGGCTATTGGAATGTGCTTTTTTAGTTGCAATACATGAAACGCACTATTTGTTTTGAGTGCTTGGAGGAGATTATAATTTGTATGTCACTGGACCAATTATGTGTAGCACTTTAAAAGGACCATAAAATTGAGGGCTAATTTTTAATTACTTCACATGGTAGTTCTTCCTTATTTGTATGGCTATAGCTTCACAAATGTTTGATCTCCAATATGAAATTCCTCGTCAACCGTTCTCATATTCACCTGTTGTTGCATTTTCGTTTGAGCTTGTTTTCGATGGAATTAGATAACATGGATAGTTTCCTCTCTATCTTATAATGCTTTATCCACACTACTAGTTCAAATCCCCAGTGAGGTAAGACATATGTACTAATGGAGGATAACCATAAAGAGCTTTAAAGGGGTACATGTTAATGGTTGAATGGTACGTAGTACCACCATTCAGCTAATGAGAACTAGTGTGACCACTTGTTGGGAAACTCCGCTATTATGCATCTCAGATATGTTTCTAATGATTTGTTAAGTACTTTAACTTGGTTGTCAATCTGGGGATGGTATGCAATAGACAACTGAAGTCCCGCTCCTTGCAAGTAGTATAACTCTTGCCAAAATGTTCTTAGGAATACTGGATCTCTGTCACTAGTAATTGTTTCATGCTTTCCATGCAGTTTAAATACATTAGACATGAAGGCATTAGCTACAATTTTTGCGCTGCAAGGATGTTTGAGGCTTAAGAAGTGAGCATATATGAAAAATCTGTTGATGACTACTAGAATTACTTAATGATGGTTTATGTTTGCAAGCTCTCAACAAAATCAATATTAATATTAGTCCAACAATGTCTAGGAATTGAAACAGGTTGCAACAAACCTGTTTGGGGAGACGTCTCATTCTTGTTGTGTTGACAAATTTGGCACTTCCTTACAAAATTTCCAACATCGTTTTTAATTTCTTTCCAGTAAAAGCTGAACAAAGCTTCTTATATATATCTAAGAACCCAAAATGACCTCCATCAAAACTTTCATAATATAGAGATATGGACCTTAATTGAATGGAAAAGGCCACCACCACCTTATCTTTCCACTTAAGGATGCCCTCTTGTCACTGATACAAATTGGACAATAGGTTCCTAGATATAGCTTAGTTATTATGTATTGAATTGAAAGATCCCTCTCCCAATTGTTTTTAATTTCTTCTAACATCTGAATTTTCACTTGGGATAGCACCAAAGCATAAAGCTCAATATTGGTGACCTTAGAGAGTGCATTAGTAGCATCATTTTCCTTACATTTTGTATTTGACCTTAAAATCTTAAAGTAGTAGCTTAAAGCCAATTTTGTTGGCATGGAGTGTTCATCCTTCATTCCAACCTAAACTTCAAACTCTTATGATCTATATTGATTATGAATGACATTTCATTCAGGTAATGATGCCAATATTTAACAGTCATCACTACTAGTCAATGATTTGGCTTCTCTACCAAAATGTTTGATAAATCTTCTCTAGCAACCAGCTAAACCCAAGAACCTAAGCTCTATCACATTATTAGGAATAGGCCCCTTGGAAACTGAATCCAACTTCCTAAGATCATAATATGCAAGATGCATTCTTAGGAAAGAAATATATAAGAAGATGATCTTGACTAGGAAGTAATTGCAGTGGTTATCTTATTTAGTCATCTTGTTTGGGAGGTTTATTATTTTCATAAGTTTATTTTTAGTAAGAGAATAAGTTAGAAAATCTATATTCTGTTTTACTTCTTAAACACTCTATGTATTGAGTCTATTTAAAGGAGAGCTTTAGCAAGGGAAAAGAATGTTTTCCTGTGAGTCATTCGGTGACTAGATCCTACATAAAAACACATCAGATCAACAGCAACTCTTGAGACAAAAATGATGTCCCAAATATTCTATTCGAGATGCCAAAAAGATATTTTTGCACCTTTTAACTAGAAATTGATTATGAGCCAAGATCTCCAAGGTTAACTCAAATGCCTCAAATGATCCTTAAAGGTTCTACTGTATACCAGTATGTCATTGAAGAATGCTAATATGAACCTTCTTAATTGAGTTCTAGACAATTCATTCATCAAACTCTAGAAAGTTGACGATGCATTGGTGAGCCCAAATGACATCACTAAGAAATCAATACTATCCTTCATGATTTCTAAAAGCAGTTTTAAGATTGTGGGGTGGGTACATTTAGATTTGATAAAAACCTGATCTCAATTCTAATTTTGAAAACCAAGTAGCCCCATATAGCTCATCCAAAAGTTCTTCACGTACAAGAATTGGAAATTTATCTTTCATGGTGTTTTTGTTCAGCTTTCTATAGTCAATGTAAAGTCTTCGCTAGTATCCTTTTTCTTAATTAACACCACAGGAGATGAGAAGTTTAGGTATTAGGTATGACCTAGGAATTTGAAGTTTGTTGGAACACCTGTTGCAGAAGCACATTATTCCTTCATGCTACTGGTCTGATGCAAGTCTTTGAAATCTCCTACCGGATCATCAAAAGCTTCCTTTTCAAATCTTCAAGGGATAGCTGCTATATATTCACTCCAAGCAAGATCTTCCATAGATAATTGATGCCTCAAAAACAATTGATGCCTCTTGGAAGCTACTGCGTCCACGTGAATAATCGCAATCCTCACCTTCGTCTTTGACGGTATTCTATCTACCATGAAAAATTGCTCTGCTCTAAATATTTGGTTATGAACATTAGAGCCATGGAAAGATGCCATCCAGCTTGTTAAATGAGTTCGACTATATATTAGGTGAGATTCCACATTAGTGCCATGTGGTCCCATATGATGCCTCCGCTGTTTCTATATTAGCACTAGGAGACTGAGATTGTGACTAAGGTTTGTGGATGAGCACAGATTGTTGGAACATTTCCATTAGCTCAGATATTTCCTAGCCTTGCTTCATTTGAGTCTCTGAAGCTTCATTTGTGCGTCCAACATTTGTTTCTGCATCTCCCTAATATGGTTATGCAATGATTCCTCCATTTTCCAAACATTCTGTCCACGAGTTTTGTCCATCATTGATGTTGCAATTGGAAGCTAATCAAGTGGGTTTGGACACAAGTAGTATAATCACTGCTTTGATATCAATTCTCACGTGATTTCTGAGTAAAAGATTCGAGAAAAGAGAGAATAGAGAAAGAAAGAAGAGAGAAGATAAAATATGTTATGATTCTTACTGGTTTTGGAAGTCATCCCGAACCAATCATATGACCATTGGCCAATAGTATATAACAGTAAAAAGAAATAACCTGCCATTATAAGCCATCTGTCCTCTTTAACTACCAGACCTATATATGCTAACGACAGCAGTTTATTGAAAACAAAACTAAAACGAATCATTTATCATTTCTGAGCATAATAGCCATATCATACTTACTTTCTTAAACATTGTAGGGCTTGACTTTTTAAGGATTTGGACCCTACATATTGTGCCTTTTTAGTTGGTTCTGCAATGTGTTGAATGTGCATTAATACTTGTTTGATGCAGTTGGTGCCTGCTGTCACAGAGCTTGTTGTTGCGGAGTTGATGTACTTGCAGTGGATGGATCCTAAAGAACCTATTTTCATGTATATAAATTCTACAGGAACAACACGTGATGATGGTGAAACGGTAACCTTTTAGTTGCTTGTTATTCTGTACAATAATTTCTTTTGAAATATATGATGTATTTCTTCTTCATTGTATGATAAGATATAATTTTGTTGATCGTCTTTGTCTAGGAATGGATTTGAATCTCCTTTTATAAAATTTAATTAAAAGTTTGTTTCAGTGTATTTGTACTGAAGCACTCTAGAGGCTGTTGAATTGACATTAAGCTTTGAATCTTATTAACATATGGTTGGATAGAGTGCCATACTAAACTAAAATTTCAGTTTTAGTTTCTACTTGCTAGTGTCAATGTCCTTATGGTTGATCTCAGCTGTAGATGTTGGATGTAGCTTATACTAAGAATTAATCAGTTATCTAATTCCTTATGGTTGATTTCAGCACAGTTGGTATCCAATTTAGCCTTCAGAGAAGGGAGGAGGTTGTATAGAAGTGGAAGCCTCCAACTGTCTGTCTGCCTGTTGCATGCTGATATTAGATCAGGAAATTGGCATCTGCATCTAAGAAAGCAAAAAGATATTTTTGCAAATCTAGCTTACCGTATGCAAAGACATTAGGGATAATTTGTCAGAACCAAGAAAGCACTCTGGTATACGTTTAACAGACGGCAACCTGGTGCTC
Organism: Erythroxylum densum; assembly: GCA_024678245.1. Taxonomy (NCBI): domain Eukaryota; kingdom Viridiplantae; phylum Streptophyta; class Magnoliopsida; order Malpighiales; family Erythroxylaceae; genus Erythroxylum; species Erythroxylum densum. Next base: position 6,739,806 of record JANPWT010000007.1, read on the forward strand.
GGTCTTCTACATGGAGGCCTAAGTGAGGACTAAATAATATACCACTCACCCTCAGTATTATCACAGTTCGTGCAATCTAAAGGATAGCGGTAGTGTAATGAGTTGATAGTAAGTTGCTATTAGCGGCTTGCCTTGCTTCCAAGCTGACTTGTTATGTCAAGCCCATAGGCTGATGATTGTAGGACATCTTGTCCTCCGAGAAGGCTTGTAGACCAATATTTATGGAATCCCAAGTGTAGAATTTTTTTAGCTATTTATTCATTCAATGGTGGACATCCTATATAAATGCTGAAGATTTGAGGATTCACAAGTTAGGATTAAGGAACAGTTTCATTTATCTTGAAACTCATGACAAGATTTCACGTCTCCACAATAATATTGTTATTCGTTTCTTTTCTTATCTGCTTTTATGGTTCATTTATATCCTAATTCTTCAACTTATTGTTTCGTTATTCCTCATGTCAGCTGTTTTTGATTTTTGCCATATAGGTTGGGATGGAAACAGAAGGTTTTGCCATTTATGACTCCATGATGCAAATGCAGAATGAGGTAAATATCTTTTCTAGAAATGTGTTGTCTACATTTCCAGTATTTTTGTGGTGGCAATATTGTCAGTATGAATATTTTTTAACTTGATATTAGTCATATAATTTGGCTTGTATCATGTATCCGCTGTACAATTTGTATGTTGAGCAACAAACATACATAGTCATTAGGTAAATGCCACTGGAATTTTATAACCTAGTTCATTATAGGAAAAGGAGATACTTGCAGTTTTCCAGTTAATATCATTCCAATCTTTATATATGGTGATAACTCCTTATACAAATATGTTACTCATGCAGATTCATACGGTTGCTGTTGGAGCTGCCATTGGCCAAGCTTGTTTACTACTTGCTGCAGGGACAAAGGGTAAACGGTTCATGATGCCACATGCTAAAGGTATGACAAATTTGTCTTGCCAGCAAGCATTGGAGTTCCATATGTCCTTCCAAGCTTTATTCAGTAATCATTTTTCATATTTCAGCAATGCTCCAACAGCCTCGTGTCCCATCGTCAGGCTTAATGCCAGCCAGTGATGTTCTTATCCGTGCAAAGGAGGTTAGTTGAATTATTTCGCTGGTGTAACAGAAACTTTCAATGTCCATTGGCATTTGGGTACTGTTTTCGTGTTGCTCCAGTTTCACCCAATAGCAGTTTCTGATTTCCCTTTGATTTGTGCCTTTGCTTTTACTTATCTTGCCCTAAAATTGTAAGATGGCATAAGATAACAATTCTGGTCCTTAATACTTGTTCTTTCATTTATTGTGTTGCCTTCTTTCGTCCTGAAGCCTGATTTGAGTACCTTGCAAGACTAGACCTTTTTCTATCTTTACCGTTCTCATTGATTATGCAGGCCATCTCAAATAGGGACACTCTTATAGAACTGTTGGCCAAGCACACTGAAAATGTGAGTATAGTTCCTCAATAATGCGTAACGTTTTGCGGTACTGTTTGAGAACTGATCAAATAACTTAATGATTCATCAGTCAGTAGAGACTGTGGCTAATATAATGAAAAGGCCGTTTTATATGGATGCTAGAAGAGCTAAAGAATTTGGGGTCATTGACAATGTAAGTTCTTCATCTTAAATGCTTGTACAGGTTACCGTGGATAATTGTCTGATTTTATTCGGTGTCCAAACTGGTGGAAGTTTTGGTAATTACAGACTAGTCATGATCTTTTATTACTGTGTCCAGATTCTTTGGCGAGGTCAGGAAAAGATAATGGCAGAGGTTGCTTCACCAGAGGAATGGGACAAAATAGCTGGCATTAAAGTTGTAGAGCCATTCTAGTATTGCATATTCTGCATTTGCCTTTTAGCTCTTTACTGGGGAAGGATGGTGCGTTGGAAGCGCATGGGTGAGGAAAACGAAACCATCTTCCCTTTTTGCTTTTATTTCTTTTGACCCTTTATGAAATGGATTGGTTACCTCCAATATATGTAGTATCTGGTCGAGTTATGGAAGCTTTCAAAATTAATTATAATTTTTAACTTTTTGTAATAGTTTTTAAGAGATTAAAAATTAGCTTTTTAATTTCAATTAACAAAACAAGGAGGAATATTATGATTAATTAATTAATTTACTAAAATTAACATGAAATTAAAATAAATAAACTAAATGTAAAAGTAAGAAATTAAAGAGTATTTAACTTTGATTTAAGGGAAAGATTTTGTATAATTGTAAAGAATGATTTTTCATAATATAAACCTTTAGTTTGAAACATATTAAAATAATCATAATGATTTTCAAAATTTTCTAATTTAATTGGTTCAATCTCAATATTTTAACCGAAATTTGGCATTAATTGATTGAGTATGATAGTATTCTATGGAATGTTTTAAATCAAACCAGTCAAAGGAAAGGTTTAAGATTTAAATGTTCAATTAATATTATCCTTGTACATGATAAAAAAGAAGTAAAACTTATAAGTATTATGATATATTAAACTAACTAAAGTTTAAATATCATTTTTTAAAATACTCTAAAATTATCTTTAAAAAATTCTTTTATCTATACTAAATTACTAATTAATAATTTTTAGTATTCTTTTTTTACCTATACTTCTATAAAATTTAAATAAATTCTATCTTATTTTGATCAACAAATACTAACAATCTTAACATCTCAAAATAATTAAAAAATTATATTTTCTTCTTCTTTTTAAAATTTACTATTTATTTTAAATATAAAATAAAATATACCATAATAAATTCTAATAATTCATAAATAGTAATTATAATTTATGAAGTCTATTTTCAAAGCCATTAGACCTTACTTTTATGACACACTAAAAAAGACAACACTAAGAAATAAGAACTCATTTTCTTTCATGTCTCTCGAGTCATTACTTGTCCTAATGCTTCAAGTTCAATTTAAAGTATTAAAAAAATGAGTTTTTATGTGAAACACTAAAAATGCACAGATATCTTTTTGGGTGTTTTTGTTTATTCTGCGATATTTATATGTTTGCTCTGCCATATCTCCTCTCCTTTGAACCTTCAGTGTTTTGTTTGTTTTGCCATCTACTGGAAATTTTGAAAGGCCCATCACTAATCATAAGTGGTTCTCTTCTTCCCTCTGATGTTTTGTTTGTTCCTTGCCTTTGTTCTCTCTAGAGTTTGGAATTTCTCTTGGTACGTTGTGAAGCATCTTTGTTATATCCTTGTTATTAGACATCATTGGTTCTTCACTCACTTCATAAAGCAAATCCAAAAGTGACCAGTTAGAGGAAACTTGCTCAAGCTTGTGAAGGAAGATCACTTGTGTCTATTGGTGACTCGTCGTGAAGAAGAAGAAGAACAGAATTTAATATTATTCACTATTCAAAAAAACTAGTAAGTTAAACAATAAAAAAATCAACCGAAAATTAGGCTAGTTCAAGCTTAATTATTCATGAAATATAAGAACATAAAACAAGAAATACTTGAATTAAAACATGAATATAAGTTTAGAATAAAACCTTACAAAGTAACAACTAGAGTTTTGAACTCCCTTATATCAGAAGATTTGGATTAGCTACACATGACTTTAATTTTTTTAAATTGGAAGAAAGATAAAAGATTGAAATAAAACTAAGAGGAAACGGAAAAAAAGAGTGTTAAAGAAAATGAAAGATGTGTTCTCTCTCTCTCTCTCTCCTACTCTAAAATTAATCTCCTTCTATTTTGCTAAGATCCTTTCTAAAACAAACAGGGTAAGAAAGAAGTTTATTAATTCATTTCCAACTCTTTAAGTAAATATGACATTAGGCATTATCTCATCTTATTCGTTTCAATAATTTGTCCACTTTTTTCAAAATTTGTAATTTTAATCGATGATGCTTCAATTTGATGCAATCTCTACTTTTCATCTCTTTAAATAAAACAAACATTAATTTTCCTATTTAAGCACCAAAATATGTAAAAATAAAATAAAAGAGATAATTCCAATTAACATAATAAAATAACATCTTATCAAATTCTCCTACACTAGATTCATGCTAGTCCTCAAGACTACATCAATCATCCTTATAACAACCTCTCATCTTCTTTCATATTATCCAAAAATATCCAAAAACTAATTCACGTTAAAGTTTTAGGATGAAATAACAATTAAGAGAAAAAGTACTCATAGGATGCATTGTTAAAATTAAAACATAACATCTCAAAAATTTCATCAAAATCAAATAAACCAAGATTTAACACCCTCTCATGGATTTCCCTCTATACACTTAAATTATTTATAGTTTATTAAGCTCTTAAATCAAAGTATAGTGAGTTATTTCTTTAAGCTTCCTCAATAATTATATCTCCTCAACTTTAAAAAAATGAACTTAATTCATAAATCAAAGAGGCTTGAAAAGAGTTGTAATGTGACTAAGGTAAGGTATGGCAAAATGAATTTTTTAGGTTAAATAAATTGAAGGAAATCATTCAAACTTATCCACACAAGTTTCAACTTAAATCAATACTAGTCTCACTTTATTTAAATAACGTCCTTTTTAATCATCTCTTTTTTTCTTTTTAAAACTTTTTTTTGACAAGAACATCAAAGAGGAGTTTCAATTCTATAAAAAAAGAAAAGTTCAAATAATGCAACTTGAATTAATTAATTTAGTTTTCATGGAAATGGTTGAAATCTTATGCAAATAAGCTTTAAACAATTACTTCAATTTAGGGGGCTCAAAACCATTAAACACATCAACAAAAGTGGCTTGTAATGAAGTTATTATGCAAAAAAAAAAGTGAAGCTCAAATTAGTTTTCTAGGGATAAAAAATAAAGTAGACTTGTTTAGGTCAAAATGATTATCCTAAGGGCCCTTATCATCTTTATACATAAATTAATTAAAAATATGGTCTCAACATGAATTCAAAAGCAAGGATAAACAAGCTATGTTTGATAACACAAAACAAAAAGATATGTACGAGCACAAATGTGATGAATGCTCTTAGGCTCAAAGCTCATATTGGTATCTAAATGCATCAAGGCTTACATACTTTCGTTCAACAAAACCAATTAGATACTTAAAATAATGTAATGAAAAACACTAATCATGCTTGTCTCTTTCATTCATTATAACTTAAACAAGAAAATGTATAATAACTTATGGATTATTTCTAAACAATAACAACATTTTTTTGAGGCTATCATAAGTACTAATCAATATATGAATTTTAGTATTCATGAGTC
>JANPWT010000007.1:6777037-6787657 GCA_024678245.1 Erythroxylum densum
AGTAAAGAGTCATTCCCAACAACAAATTGGAACTCAATATTTACCTCAGAACTAAAAGATATGTCCTTTTTTGCTTCGGGCTCCTTCTCTGCTTCTTCCACATAAACATCTCCTTGAGTAATGCTCTGAAAATTCTCAAGCTCTTTATTTCTCTGTAAGGTTTCTGCACTGATGTCCATTAGGTATACCTTAGGTTGATATGGCTGCTCCTCTTCTATTTGTGACTCTAGGTTGTCGATCCTTACTGCCATTTCACCCATTTGGCTTAACAAGTTTTGGTTTCTAGACATTATATGCCTCATTTTTTACTAGAACTATTGCAACTATTGTTGTAGGCTTTGTTGAAATTGGAGATTGTTAGCAATCACAACATTCGTCAATTCTTCTAGAGATATACCTGAGTTTTGTTGACTCTCTACTTTTTGGAAACTATACCAAGATTGCCTTTCATCCTGCTGGAGTTGTAGAGTATTCTGTTGAAGTTGTTGCATACTCTCTTAAAGCTACTGCATACCCTGTTGAAATTGAAGATGGTCAGCATTACAAGTCTTGATATAGTCATCCACAGGTGTACTTGAGTTTTGACAAGAAGCTTTTAGTCTATAAGAGAATTGTTGTGTGTCCTGTAAACTATCATAGAAGTAATTATGATAGTTATCCCATCCATAACCAAAGTTGAGATGATCAGTCCAACCTTGGTTACAGGATTGAGCATAAAAGTTATAAAAGAAATTACTTCAATCCATATCTATTTTTTATTTTTTAAAACACAAACAGAAAAAAAAGAAAGGATCACGAAATAACTGAAAAGAAACCAATTACAAACAAATGTATACAAAACACTAATTAAAATCACAAACTAAAACTAAAATACCTCAGTCCCTGGAAACAACGCCAAAATTGATAACGCATCATAGCGCTAATCAAAATAAAAACTAGACTATTACTATAGCAGTGGTGAGTCTAGGCCGATCCCACAGAGAGTGTGTGTAAAGTTGTTGAAATGAAATTAATCGGTGATTAGGTTTAGGGGGTTTTGGAAATAACAAAATTAAAATGAAAATAGACTAATAAAAATAAATTAAAGAAAACATGGGAAAAATGATAAAGGTGAGGAAGATAGGGACCCAATTCTTTGGTTCATTCTTGGCCTACAGCCCTAATTAAACATTTTTCATGATTTGTTGTTCTCAAACCTCTCCTAGAAACTATTAATCGTGGGTCAATAATTAACCTAAGTTTTTCCTTAGGTAGTATTTAATCAAGATAAGATGTTTAATTAAACCTAACTACTGAATAACATAGGATACGATCTCTAGATTCAATTGGGTAGTAGCATTATGAATTAGGAAAAACAATTAATCAAGGCAACAACCATATATGATATGTCATTTAACCTAGGTTATCACTAATGATTATGAGTCATTAGTCGTTATGTGTGAATTTTGTGAGAGAAGTGCTCTAAAGGCAATCACCTTTAACACTTATTGTACAAATCATTTATGATTAATAAAGCCATTTTTCATTATTTCGATGTTCATACATTTATAGATTTGATGTTGATCTTAAATTGATTTAATGAAGTCCTTGATTCAAAGCATAGCGTGGAGGAAATCATAATGAGCTCACGATAATGAGATTCCTATCATGTGTAATTATGTTAGTATCTAAACTTTCCCTAGTCATAGGATTAACGAGATGGGATATCATTAATCCGGATAGACTTGCATATGTTATACTCCTTGATTGGATCAAGCAGTATATCCCATAAGCTGTAGACATGAGTTGTTTAGAGTTAACATATGGATGCTTACTAAAGGTCGTAAGTTCATTTAATTGACCTACTGTGAGACAATCATATGAATATTCTATTCTAGTGTCAATGATAGTCTCATCATAGCAATGATGCAAGTATTCTTTAACTTGAGGTGCTCAAAGATATATTAGATACTGATCCTATGCTTTGACTCCATTCATCGGTGCCTTTCAGGGGTTACTCATAGGGTGGTGGTTAGGTATAGCTTGAAGAATTCGGAGGTAATTAAGTAGCCAATAAAGGATTCACTACTCCTGTAGAAAGAGATGATACCTACGACCTCTTGTCGGGTTCATTACTCAAGAGTCTCTAACTAGAGCAAATATGTGTCATGAAGAGAGTCTTCAATGATACATAGAGTAATGAGATCCTCAGGATAAGATCTAATATCACTTGGACTAGATGTGACGTAGTTAGTCTAGTGGGAGTTGACACTTTGACCATACTCTAAACCAAGTGGGGTATAGATCGTGAAAGGATGAATTGCATAGCAACATTGTGTATGGAAGGATTTGTAGTTAAACCACTGACTTTTTAGTCAATTGGGGGTCATGACGTGTTGCTAGATACTGCTCTTGACTTATTTGAATTAATTGTTAATTTAAGTGGCCAATATAACCATGAATTTAATGGGTTACACACATAAGAGATCCGAAGGATGAGTAAAATGGTGTTGAATGGTGATTCAAGATATGAGAGAGTGTTTCATGATTGTATCGCGATGTGATCGTGGTAGAAAACATTGCATGGAATGGATTAAAAACAAGTGTTGTTGGCTGCCAATTTGGTAATTAACTTCTCAAAACTTCCATTAATGCATATTATTCATGGTCATTAACACTTCCATTAATGCATGTTATTCATGACCATTAACTTCCCATTAATGATGGGGGTTATGGGAGGCCAAAGAGGGTAGAAAATAATCGTCATTTTCGTACATCTTGTGTAAGACATAAGAAAAAGAAAGAAAAAGAAAGGTTCTTTTTTACACACACACTCTTTTTCTTTTAACTCTCACAATAGTTCTTGTCTTTGCTAGCACAAAGAAAGAACTCTAGCCATCTCTTAGTGAGGTTTTATCCTTCTATCTTTGTGTGGACTTTCATTAGAGACGGTTTATGTTAATCGTATGGTTTGTGACAACCCAACGCGAAGAAGATTAAAGAACGAAGGAGATCAGAAAGGTATGTAAACATATTGCATTTCATGTTTTTGTTTTCTATATCTATATGCATGAGTAGATATGGTCTTTGAGGTTTTGTTTTATTTTTTGCTGCTTATATTTGATATATATTATATATGAGATGCATGATTAGAACCTTACAAATTTCAAATATAACAATTATAGATTATATCAAAATTTCAACAATGGTTTGCAATTAAATTCAATGAATGCATCAAAATCATCTTTTCATAATACTTAATTGGTTCATACATAAATAACCAAACAATAATGAGAATATGATTATGCATACATAAAAACCCAAATCAATTAACATAGGATAATACAATCAATTTCTAATGAGAAAAAGAAACAACTAAAACAAAGAAAGAGTGCTTAACTAGGTCATTGTTATTGATATCGCCTCCGAACTGGCATCAAGAAGCTACCCCTCTATGGGTCTCCTTATGTTGGAGAGCTTACCTCCATCTTTGTGCTCTCCCGAAGCTCCTGAAGTTCGCCCTCGATTCAGCCCAAAGAAAACCCACAGAAGAACCACTCTCCCTCTTCACTACTGCGCCTTATATGTTACTGTTATGTTTTATATTCTCAATTAATTTTTAGTCCACTTCACTATTCACATCTTTAAAACCTACCAAACCTATGCAAAATGTTTGTGCTTCACAAACGATATTTGCATGAAACGCAAACGTGAGATGTCTGCGTTTACTTCCTTACTTCTGTTGTTGTTTCTTGCTTTTTCACCTGCGTTTTGGTGCTCCTTCCCAGTTGTGCGTCATCATCTGGTCTTCTTTCCTATCTACGTTGTCATTTGGTCATTTGCTGATTTCCTTCTTATGCTGTGTCATCGTTTTTGCTTCTCTTCCAGCTGCTACCATTTTGCCTCTTTGTTTATGCCATTTTACTGCTCCTCCCAGCAGCTTCTTGGTTATCTTCTTCTGGACTAAATTTATTTTTTTCTTCCTCTAATTTTCTTCTTCTTAATATATGAAGTGAACATTAATCTTCAGAAAATGGCATAATTATCATGCTTTCGACTCACGTTAATTTCTTTTCTTCCAAATTATATCTAAAATCACAAATGAGTCAAAGTGAGTATCTTAAACAATTTCATGTCCTTAATTTTTAAGTGTTATGAAATAATTAGACAATCAATTAAGCACATATCACCCACTCCATTTAACCTATCTCTTTATTATATGAATGATTGAATGTGTATGACTGTGAGGAGATAGTTAGACAAGGAGAATAACTTAGAGAGGAAAGTGGACAGCAACTTGGACGCTATTCATCATCATCTTCTTTCGGTTTTCAAGGTGAGTAGTCAAGAGTGGACAGTAGCTAGTTTATTCATTATTCATCTTTTGTTCCTAAGATGGAAAACTGAGACCACATTTAAGAATTCTTTATAAAATCATGTTAAAGGTGGGTCGGTTATCCTTAATAATAAGGGCATTATTGGAGATTATTGGAGAAGGTTAGAAAAATGTAATAAACCTGCAATTGTTTTCATTTCTCTTCATTTTCCATGGAAAAAAAGGTGTTTTTGGCTGATATTTGAAGACTCATAGAGAAGATGAAGGGCTAGATGTCCTGATGCCTGTTCATACGTGACATCGATGCTAATGAACCCAATTAAGTATATTTTTCATTATGTTTGTTATTTTTACTCTCTTTATGAATTGATTGTGTTATCTTACTCATATAGATTTGGGTTTGTGTATGAATGATCGTATTATTTTATAGTTTGGTTGTTTGTGTATGAATCCATAGCTAGAATTTCAATACAATCCTTAAATGTTATATTTAAGATTCATTTGTTGTAACTAATGGTTCGTAATCATTAGGGATAACATAACCTAGGTTAAATGACCCGAGCATATGTGGTTGTTGCTTAGATTAATTGGTTTTTGTAATTCGTAATATGACTACCCAATTGAATCTAGAGATCATATCTTAGGTTATTCGATAGTTATGTTTAATTAACGATCATATGTTAATTAAACATGACCTAAGAAAAAACTCGGGTTAATAGATCGTATCATTAACGCTACGATTAATAGTTTAAAGAGAAGTTTGAGAACAACAAATTAATGAAATATATTTAATTAGGGTGTAGGCTAAGATAGAACCAAAAAACTAGATTCCCAACAATTTCACCACTTCCATTATTTTTGCATGTTTTCTGTAATTTGTTTTCATCAATTTAGTTTTACTTTATTTTGTTAGATAAACCATCCAAACAACCTTTAAATCTAAACACTATTTAATTTCATTTCAACAACTTTACACACACTCTCTGTGGGATCGACCTAGATTGTAGGTCTAGTTTACTTTGAATAACGTTACGACTTCCTATCAATCATGTTGGACCGGATAAACCAGTTCGACTGGGTTAAACATGAATATGACTGATTTTTGGTTTGCTTTTTACTTTTGACCACTGTTAATAAAAACCAACCAGTTAAATAATAAACCGGTTGGTTTCTGAACCATTACCCTTCGAACCATGAACCGTCTTACTAAGAAGAAGAAGGAAAGAAAGAGCAGACACTCAGACTAACCACTCTATCTAGAGTTTGAAACTTTGAATGTAGAGGACTTGACGGAAATGAAAATGAAAACCCGTTTTAAATAAAATAAAGACATAGAAAATCAAAGCCAAATAAACAACCTTATTAAGGAAAAGAAGAAGCATTTACTTTGATGTATGATGAAAGAGAAAAAGAAGAAAAAGAGAGAGAAAGAGGACCACCCATTCACACATCACCAAAGGGATTAAGTTTTTCTTCTGCTTTTCTCTATGTATGTATGTATTATCTCTAACTCAGACCTCTAAAATCAAAATAAACTGATTTTTAATCATACAATGAGGCATTTGGGTCGGGAGTAATCATACAATGAAGCAAAGCACAAACCCAACAACAACTAAAGACAACAGTGAAGGTGATAGATTTGCGTCATTTTGCACAACTTAGAAGGAAGTGAGAGCAACATAATATTAGCATACTTAAGACAAAGGGTGAGATTTTAATCTAGGCCATGCATACGATAATGACAAAGATTAAGTGGGAAGAGTAGAAAGATGAAGCAAAAAGGCGAAAATAGTGATTAAAAAAATCAAAAAGCAGAGAGAAGAAGATAACAGTTGTCTACAATTGTTCTTGAAAGTTGATATACAGTAACAAAACATTGAAATTGTTATTGAAAGTTGGGCATATAGTAACAAAATAACTTTATACGTCTTATAGGATTTGCTAAGATTTGCTAAGGGCACTTAATACATATATAGCAAAAAGATGACATAGTATAAAATTTAACACATGAGTTATAGACACATTTTAAATTTTACATGTCAAATTAAGACCTTTAAGAATATTAAATTATAATGAAATTATTTACTTCTTTAAAAAATTAATCTTTACGTGTTATATTCAAGATATATCTATTAATAACAGGCAAACATTAAAAACAATTTTTTTTCAAATTTTGTATATCAAATTAACACCTTTAAGAATATTAAATCAAGAATATTAAATTATAATGAAATTATTTACTTCTTTAAAAAAACTAATATTTACATGTCATGTTTAGGATATATGTATTAAAAATAAAGACAAATATTAAGATCATTTCTTTAATTAATAAATGGATTCATTTTAATGATAAGAGTTATTATTATTAAAATAAATTAAACCGAACTAAAAATTTGATTAATTCAAAATTTATACTTCTTATTTATTATATAGCAGTTTAATATCAATTTAACTTTGAAACTTTAATCTTTTTTTTTACCAATTCAATTTTTAAAACTTAGATGAAATGACACAAAAGCATATTGGAGATTTTGTCCTAGAATTTCAGTGAAAAATATTAATTGAATATTTTTTGTGACTTGTCAAAGTAAGAATAATAAGAAATAGGCCCAATCCACTTTGTTTATAAAAAAAAGTGGCATTGGAGAGCTAAGAGGGAGATGGGAAATCCTAGTGTCTCCTTGAGGTTGGGTATCCTAGTCTCCCTCTCTCTAACAACATGTTATTGTTATTCCTCCCGAAGGCCACCACTTACACCCCCCAAAGCCACGCCCTCCGATTTGCTCTCTCTCCTTGGCTCCACCTCCCAATCCTCTAAAGTCAACCCTCTCATCTCTCACCAGCTCCAATCTTGCTTCAGATTCCTCGTCCCCTTCACTCCTACCAACCATTTTCAACGTGCCAGACGCGGTCTTTGTGTGTCGGATGAGAATGAGCTCATTTGGCGGCCGCCTCAGCCCGTTCTCGACCTGGCTCGCCTTGCTTTCGATTCTGGTGGCGATCCCGATGCCATTCATAGAGCTCTGGACCCCACCATCCTTCCTGTATCTTCTTCTTCTTTTTCTTCTTCTTCATGTATATGAGTGGACCGTCATTAATGCGTGTTTTGTCTTGTTTGATTTTATAGGTACCCGACGCTGAAGGGTCCAAAGAGAATCGATGTCAACTTACTAGGACACCTTATGGCAGGCGCTTTATAAGTCAGGTCTCTTAGACTGTTACTGTCTAACCTCTATTATTATAAGTATTATTTTTGTTAAATCCCTTCACAAGTAACTGAATATAATTCCTGGCTTGCAGGAATTGAATTCTTACTTAGAGTTTTTGTTTAAATTAATCGTTGCTCGGGGCCCTGCAGTTGGGTTGAATGTATCCTTAAATAGATATGATTTATTTCACGGTCACCTTTTCATTGCTAGAGAAACTGCAAGGCTTGGTATACTGTAAGCTTCTCTTCTAACTTTCCATAAAATTTTCTGAGGCATGTTGAATGTTCTTGGTGCTTGTTATCTGTGTAATTAATGACTTTTTGGATTGACCTAGAAGTGGGTTTTCTGTTTATTATGCTACTTAATTATTATCTGTTTTTTATACTTAATAAATTGCAGGTTCCATGCAAAAGAGTACCCAGCTTATGACAAAGATGTTTTCCCCTATAATATGGGTTATTGCCAGATAGGTAATCTTAACTTCGCTTCCTGTTATGAACTCTCTGTAGCACCAATTCATCCTGATAAGTTTAATTTAGGGCAAGAAAGAAAGGAATTTAGCCAAAGAGAGAATTTAGGGGGATACTGGATTCTGGGAAATCTGTTACCCTTTTATTGACAATAGCTATATTTATAGCTAACAAAATGCAGGAAATCAGAGATACTTGAGCATCAAGCTACTAGTCTTCTGCTCGTAAGAACTCACTACCTAGCTGCTTCATAGCCTACAGTTAAGGACAAACACACAACTCACAACTTGACCTATTCCTAAGCCTATTCTTCCTACTTCATGATCACTCCACATTTACTTAAAAACAGCAAACTCTACTCTACTTCTTCCACGTAGTACTTCCCCGTACACACACTTTCAGCATCACTGACACGTAGCCAAGTATCGCTAACTAAACACTTCATGTAAGCAGATTGGTCCACGTGGTCTAGATCCATAACACATCCCTGCATGTCTTCCCCTATATGTTTACTTCTCTGCAAATTTAATAAACTCCCAAAGTCCTTCCAAACCCTCAAAGTCATTATGTCAAGTTGTTATATCTGGTCCAACTAAACTATGGTCTATGAATACTATCTGATTGAAGACACTTCAGTTGTTCTAATTGTTTCTTTCTTTTGTTTGATTGTGTCTCTCTATTTCTGATTTCAGGATCTACTGTAACCTATAATGATTCAATGAATTTGCGGAACATTCTTTGGTTAGCTCCATTACCAAACAATTCTACTAATGATTGGGAAGCACCAGGTACTTTTTGCAGTAATTTGTATATTATTGCATTAATGCATGTTTGCAAGAAAAATGCTCTTGGTTGCGAGTATCAAAGACTTGGTAACTTGAAAGAGTTTTCTCATCTCCACAAAGTTCTTTTATATAAGTTTTAATATTGTTTCACTGGAATAAGTAGCCCTGGTACCCCTATTTGTCTTCCAAACATGATACAAATATTAAGTTTAATGCATCTCTCTGTTCTGGTGATGGATTCTAGAAGTCTTAATTATCTCTTTAGTTGACAACTTGTGCCTTCATGTCATTTGACAAATTTGTTAGTTTGGATTTACTCCACCTGATTGGTTTATTTGATTTTAACAAGATTTTTTATAGCAGAAAATTGCAGATGATTGGGTTATAATTGCATACTGTCACAATGTGTCTTTAACATAACTGACTATGATTGAGTGAAATAATACACTGCTTTCCTTTCTAACGAGGTTTTGGCATGATAATTAGTCAAATAGGATGATATGTTTACACAATAGCCTTTTGGAAACTTAATTTTCTCAAGATTAAGCCGACAGAAACTACTATTAAGTTACTTGTATTAAATAAAAAAGGCAGTCTGCTATGGGTTGTGAAGAATAGAGCTTCTTTGATTTTGTTAAACAACCTTCAAGAAAATGTCATGAAAGTAAAAATGCCATGAAAGTAAAATAAGATATCGCAATGTATGAATAACTCTTGCAGTAACTCATGTTTGATGGTGTTTGGTTTCGATAGGAGTCCTGGTTGTGCTGGACGCCCATCCTGAAGGAATTATATATAGAGACATCATACCCGACTATGTAAATTTTGTTAGGACCATATATGAAGGTTTGCAATTCCATTTGGCTTTCTTGAATCTTGCAATTTACTAAACCAAGTACTAAACTGGAGCAGTACAAATGGGTGGAGTTAGATATTGAATGATCTGCAACTTTTTGTCTTAATTGATTTAGTAGGATTTCACAGGATACTGTTTGTTCTTATTGGCAGATGACTTGGGAAATGTAGCTGTTGATGTCAACTACTTGAATATTGGGAACCAAGTTCCTAGTTATCAGATTTTCATATGCTAAATATTCGAAGAAGTTCATGTTAAACAGTGTACTTGTGCACATTTGCCATGCTGCTTCGTTGCCCCATTAATGGGAGACAATACCCCAAGTTGCAGTGCTTCTTGCCAGGGGCAGGAGTATCCATAGGTCACTGATAGTAGAAAAAAACAAAGGTAAGCTCAAATATGTATATGTCTGTATTTTAAACTTTATACGAGTATCTTGTTTAAACGATGTTGGAGACTTCCGTCAATAATACTGGAGATGAAATTAAGGATTTAATTCTATCCATTTTAAAAGCAATAAAATAATAAAAACCATATTTAGTTGTTTTAAAAAAGGCTAAGATATATTAATAGAATCTAACAGGGCCCTTTGCATGTCTACACAACAAAACAATCAAGATGGTTAGGGTTTGTTTGCATCTATATAAATATTTTATTTTCCAATTGAGTAAAAAAAAACGTGATTGTTTGAATTTTTCTTTTTCTTTTTTTATTTTCAAAATTTATGAAAACTAAAAAAAGTTGTTTTCTGTTTATGTTTCTTTCATAATCTATTAAATATATGTTATTTAGCTATTTAATATATTAATTATTAATAAAAATTACGGTTAATTGAATTTAATATTATAATTAATTAATTAAATTAATTATTATTGGAAATTATGAATAATTTAAATTTTTTGTAATTAAATGAAATTAATCTAATAATTATTAATAAATATAATTAAATTTAAAACATCTTTAAAATATATAAACTTTAAACAAG
>JANPWT010000007.1:6849088-6861694 GCA_024678245.1 Erythroxylum densum
TCAGGGCTACGCAAGTTAAGCAGTTGGATCGGGATCCAACATCTATGGTGTCAAAGCATGATAGTGTTAGGGTATAAGCAGTTGGGTCTCAGATCCGACACCAGTTGGGGTCCGACACCAGTTGGGTCTCAGATCCGACACCAGTTGTTAATAAACTGAGAGGATGAAGCGAATAAAAATTTATTAAATTGGGTTAACGAGAGTTAGGTGATTTAATAAGAACAAGAAATTAATCAAATCGGTAATTGTGTGAAACTAATTGTGTGAAGAGAGATCTCACATAGGTTCCCGATAGTTTATTGGACAATGTCAGATCTAATTATTTGGATAGGATGTTAATTGACAAATTGTAATTTTTTTATAATCTGATTAGGGTTTATAATTTAAGATTAATAGTTATAACTCAAGAGAGAGTAATCAATCCTAGAATCGTCTAGAACCAATAATATGGTAGGTCGTAATCAATTAGGTTAGCATTAAAGATAGGTAAATTCCCTTTTCTCCCAATTGATAGTTTTCTTAGGTTAATTCTTGAGTGTGTTGCAATAGCTAAATTGTTAATGTTTTCGTAATTGATTATTGAATTGAATTGCGTGATTGAATTGAATTCTAGTTTTAGTTTTGCTATGTTTTGAATTTCTGCGAATTGTGTTGGCCTTAGATTATAGGACTAGATTATCCCTCCTTGTGGGATCGGCACCTTAGATACAACACGAATGACCTGTGCGCTTTCGAATTATAAAGGTTAATTATTTAAGACTTACACACATCGGAAAACCACAATCAATTTTTTGACGTCGTTACTGGGGAGGAGATTAGTTTAGTTCTATAGTTTAAGGCGTTTAGTTAGTTTTTAGTTTTTGTTTTCGTTCCTTTTTCCATTTTTGAAATCTTTCTTTTATATGAACACAAAAATCATGAGAAGATCGAGTCATGTAGCTGAAGCCTTAAATTTATACATAACTCGATTGGAACGATCCATTAGGAAAGCTTAGTATGAAGTAGAAGAAGAAATCGTGAAAGCAACAATGATCGAGGAATTTCAGCAAGATTTGGACCACGGAGCGAGCCAAGGATGTCAACAACGGACCCTTATGGACTTAATAAGAACAGGGTTCAATGTAGCTAACTAAGGAGTAGCTAGGCCATCTGTACAAGCATCATCATTTGAAATCAAACCAGCCCTCCTAAACATGCTTCAACAGAACGTGCAGTTTTATGAACTAACGAATGAGGATCCTAGCACACATATAGTGAACTTCCTTGAAATCTGTGATACCTTTTGGTACCATCAAATGTTGGAAGATCTAGTTTGAATTAGGCTTTTCCCTTTTACCCTTAGAGATAGAGCAAATGCTTGATATCATTCCCTTAACCCAGCCAATGTCATGACGTGGGATAAGCTAGTTTGTGCCTTTTTAGACAAGTATTTCCCCTGAATAAGACCACTATGATCATCAAAGAGATTATCAACTTCCAACAAAGTGACGGGTAATCGCTGCTTATGGACAAACAAGTGGAGTGAACAAACCACTACCTTCTGAGAACAAAAAGAAATTGTAACTGTTAATCAAATGATAAAAATGCAAGCAAAAATTGATAACTTGACTCGACAGTTCAACAACATGAAGGCTTTGTCCTCATCTTCAGTAAAAGTCATGTAACTCAAGTGTGAACTTTGTGGAAAAATAAACCATGATATGGTGGACTGTTTCCTTATGAAGGAAAGTGATCCAGAGCATGTAACACCTACATACCCCCTGGGAGGATTTGCAAATGCCACCCAAAATAGTACTAAAACAATCTAAAACATGCTAAAGCATTTCCAGAAACTGAGGTAACTTACATTTCATTTCATAAGTTAGGTCATATTCAGAACGTAACATACACATGGTACTTATCACATACAAGTCTTAAACCCAAATCCAATTTGCATTAAGGTTATTACAAACCATCAAACAAAATACAAATTCCAATATGTTTCATTACATAAAATACAACTAAAAAATAAACTGAACATTTCCAAAACAAAACACAATCTCCTTAGCCACTACAGTTATCTTTGTCCCAGTCTTTAAACCTTCTTATCAGAATCTACACGGCGGCAAAACCATCGTGCTAAGCATAAAGCTTAGTGGGGAAATAACTAAACAAGATATAAATTGGCGACTGTTTCTAATGGTAATCTAGCATTAACATATTCAGAATCAGATCACATCTTAAACAATCTTTAATGGTTCATATTAAAGTGCAATCCAAACAATATGTATCTCAGAACAGAATATAACATATCAAAACATGATGTATTGGCTTCAGAGCAAAACTTACAAGTATAAGAAAAGAATACCATAATATCATAATAAAACTTTAAAGTACCATAATAGAATTTGACTTGTAGCACCCCAATCTCATAGGGCATATTCCTGAACAAACCATCGGTATTCGAGAACATACTCTACAAGGGTGGCATTTTAGAACAGTTAGTCAATCATAACCTTTAAAAACTTTTCACGTATCACACGCATGTTTTAAAAAACCAATAATCAAACTAGGCCCATTTTTTTATAAACATTTTGCCATCACAAGTGTTACAACCATTATACATATCATCGAAATTTCAGTAGTCACTTAGCCCCATTATAGATATAAAACACTTTTAGTTATAATGTCATTACATTACAAAATCATTCACATACATATTGTACAATACTTGTGAATACACATTTTGATGCAAAATAATGAAATACATATGCAGACGCGAACTGATCCTGAGCTCTATCTCTTACTCGAATGCAGTGGTTGGACTCTAATTTGTCTAACTGGAGATCTTCTCTAAGCCTGAAAAATAATGTTAAATTTGAGGTGAGTTTTACGAACTCAATAAGTGGACCATCCTCAATAGCTCACTCATATCACATAACATATACAGTTCATGTAATCACGTAATTCACATCATTTCAGTAATAATCATATAGCATCACATATCACTTTGATCACATATTTCACATTTCACATTCAGAGCAGTCAAACAATTCATTTGGATCATTTTAAACATACATATCAATTTCATATGCAATGCTCATGATACTCACTTTCGATTATTGTGTTGTTATGACCGAGTGTCTTTTTACTGGCCTATATCTCTTGTAGATACTGGGCTGATTTCAAATACTATCCGATATCTCTAGTAGATACCAAGCACATTAACAACTGAGCCTATGGCTCTTGTGTATATTCTAAGCTTTAAGCTCTTTCAGACTACCTACTCAAGTCACAATTGCCTTTATGTTATCATACATTCATATAATGAAATACATCAATTCATATAAGATCAATCAATCACTTTATTTCATTTTACAAATCTACTTTCACATGTCATCGGACATGAGTTTGGCATTTAACAATTCAATTGAGTACACTTATTTCTGTCAGATTCATATACAAGGAGCATTTCTAATTTGGTTCTCATACATCAAACGCCTTAGACTATTAATGTTTGGAATTAACACATTCACATTCACATCAATCATATCAGTAGTAACTTAATGCAGAAATTTAAAATAGAACAAATAATGAAAATGAGACCATCTAGGTCGACTCACAGTACGTCCAGATTAGCATTTGCTTCCTTAATTCGGAAACGTTTGGATGTGAACGTTTTATCCTGTATATCAACATTATATAATACATATATTGCACACATATTATTAATTACATAATCACATAAACATTTAATTATACACATATGTATATGTGTAATGTATAATGCATGCTCAAATTGACTATTCCGGGTATGTTTCCTTAATCACGTCTCTTGATCATTCAAGCCTTATCATTTATATGTGTCTACCTTATTCTTAGGTTTACACCTCAAGAAGACTTGGTTATTTTGATATCATAATTCGATTACTCGCCATTTCTTTTCTAGCATTATATGCTCTCTTAATATCCAATTCTCATTCACCTTTTCTTGATACACATTACTCATCTCTTTACAATCATATTCACATTTCTAAGAACACTTTTATATCACTAACAACTCATAACTTCCGAATTGAGATATATTCATATATTATATCTTGCGAAACTTGATCTCCCTAAGTTAATCAATCAACAATTTATTAATTCTTTCCCTAGTGAATTCAAATGGCAATGAAATTTGGTGGAGATGAAGGACAATGTGTAAGGAGCTTTTGGTTCAAATTTTAAGTCAATCAGAGGTTCAGAGAAGGAGTTATGGTCAAAAGAGTGAAGGGTGTCGAAAGCTGTCAAATAGCAGTGCACCTCCTCTATCACGATCATGCAATCACTTGATAATCCCTCTCTATCAAGCATGATTGTGCAAATCCTTGATGTTCCTCTCTGCCACGATCGTGCTTCGTGCACTCCCTTATTCAAACATCATTCCAGATTTTCTTTCAAAATAGATTTTCGGGTCAATTTTTCATGGCTATTTTGATAAAGAAAATAAGGTATTTAGGCAATAGATTCTCCTAAAATATGTTTCCATATGTATTAAGTTTCTAATTACACCAAGTTCACACAATTGGTTCAGTATTATACAAGTTATACTCAAAATACTACAAGATGTTCTCAAACCGCGACAACATATTATACTCAACTTCAAGCCAAAATTTGAAACTCTTAGAGACAAAATTAAAATTCGATTCCTTCATAAAAAATATAGCCATATGTCTCTAGTTTAATATAAAATTAAAATCATCCTATTTGAATGTCTACAGATCAAGATATGGCTAAAATATAGATACATGTCTAGTAGAAACGTTATAGCTAACATACTCCATAAACTCTTCTTTCACTTTTTCCAAAATTTTTACATTCAAACCATCTTATGCATAGTTCATCAACTATACATCATTTCCTCTTCATTCCCACCTAAATTTCAACTCAATATCATTCATAAACAAATAATAAACTATGGTTGATCATAAACACCAAAAACAGAACATCAATGTATACATATGTTCATCAAATTTCTGCACACATTCTACTCCACTATCATGATCATTTCACCTTTAAACTATCATCATATATGTTTATATCCACACAACCCATAAATATTAATGCATAACTTACTTGATAAAAATTCAAGCTTCTTCAAAATATCACTTAACCCTAACTTTCCTTGAGCCATACGATCATCATCATAAAAGGCGGGGTAGGCTAGATTCTTCTTCAAGAAGAAGATACATGATCTTGAAGAAACATGTGAAAATGATGGCAAAGTTCATAATGGTGAGACTTGAAGGTATTGTGGAAATGAAGAAGAATAAGTGTAGAAGATGAAGATCGAAAATGAAGAGAGAAGAAGAAAACATTAAACGAAAATGAAAGACAAAGGATAGTCTTTCAAATGAAGGAAATATCTTAGATGGGTGTGTGGCATAGCAAGTGAACCTTGTCACTTGCCACATGTCACCACCTTACGGTTTCTAATGGGTCTTATTTCTCAACCAGTCCATTTGTCTCCAATTTTTAATCCAATTTTTCCAATTTTCTATGATACTTGTCATTAAATCTTAATGTCACTTATCAATAATTTCTACCGCCATTTGACATTTAATTCTATTACTATTTATCAATTGTCCTGTCACTTGCCAATTTTCCTAGTCCAAAAATACCCTTAATTGTAATAAAATTCTCAAATTTCACCAGAAATTCTAAATCACTACTTATACACACCAACTCAATTTTTTAAAGACACATAATCCATAATTCACATTATAATCACATTAAAATTATCATTTATATCCAAAGAATGTCAAATAAGTGCATGTATAATCATTGAAATGCATGCAATAATTAAATTCATGTGTATGTATACTATATTATGCATGAGCATAAAGTGCATTTCCTAATTTCTCATTGATATCTCATGTATAGTATTTTAGGGTTCTAACCCTTAGCTCGGGAAAATGGGATGTTACATGATTGTATCAAAATAGTATCTGATTATATCAAAATTGACGTAGTTAATTCAGAACAAAGCTTGATTATATCAGAACTAAGTATGTAACAGAGTACAAAACAAGTTAGCCTGCTAATCCTTTTTATAGAAGTGGGTAATGGGATCAGAACAAAAGATACCTATGTTTGGTATCTGAAATAGAAGAGACTTAAGTATCTGAAACAGAAGACACAGAAGTGTCTAAAATTAGAAGAAATCAGAATGTCTGGCAC
Organism: Erythroxylum densum; assembly: GCA_024678245.1. Classification (NCBI taxonomy): domain Eukaryota; kingdom Viridiplantae; phylum Streptophyta; class Magnoliopsida; order Malpighiales; family Erythroxylaceae; genus Erythroxylum; species Erythroxylum densum. Next base: position 6,855,290 of record JANPWT010000007.1, read on the forward strand.
AGAAGACACCAAATTGTCTAGTCATATAAGACACCTTAGTCTTTAGTTACAGAAGACATCTTAGTGTCTAGTTACAGAAGAAGCTGCAGACCTTCTAGGCATGCCTATTTACCCACGACTAGGACTTGGCAGTTTAAAAATAAAAAATTTTAGATTTCAGAATCACATGTAAGTGATGTAGTGCATAACCTATGACTTTATTCCATTCTACTCAAAATTAACATATTCATTCACATTTGATCAAACTTAACATGCCTATAAACACAAACATTTGCAATATTGTACTAATAAATACATTATGTATTTACACATTACATATAATTACACAAATTCCCAACTTCCAAACAATCATATTCAATTCACTTCACATAACTCCTTTGAAACACATTTGTGTTCATAAGGACACATTCATCCTTAAATACACCATACATTTCAACATTAGACACATTATTTACTAACCATACATTCCTTAAGTAATGACCTCAATTAACAATTCATAACTAAATTAACTTTTACTCAATCAATCTATCCTTAATTTAAGTTCATTTCACACCTTAAACAAGTCTAATTAAGTTTCAATGTATCAAATAAAATGGCATAACCTTATATAGTTAAAAAATTGCACAAAACCAAAATTTTCACCTTTCTAACCATTTCCCACGACCATCGTGAGAATGTGCCTTATAAATCCCACGATCGTGGGATGAGTGAACCGAAAGTTCACTTACCCACAACCTTCAGTTTGTTTCCAAAACTTAACTTCTTCACTTCCATTCGACACACCTTCACTAAAGTCCATCAATTTCACTTTGATTATATCTTATTCATGCTTCAATACCTCATTAAATTAACGTCCAAAATAATTCAAATATCATTCATTAAGCATCTCACAACCCATGATCTTTTAAGTATCAACATCTAAAGCAAAGCTATAAAACAAGTATCATGTTCCAAACCTTAATTCATCATCAATTCAATACATATTCTATCTAATTTAAGCATCAAATAATTCATGTTATAACATGCAATCAAGTTTAACATTCCCTTACCTTCTTAACTTCAAATTTTAACTCCAAAGAACTAGCTATTCCAACCTTTCCAAGCAATCAGCACACATCTAAGATCAAGGTGCAAATTTTAGCACTAGCAAGACAATAGCACATAAAATAGCAAGCCCTACTTCTTGATTTAGTAACTTATAATGATTCTAAGTGAAAATGATCCAAAATCAAGGAAAATTCCAGAAGTTAAGAGGGATTAAGAGGTTTCAGTAGAGATGAGTAAAGTGTAGAGAGAAGCCTGCAGAAACTTCAATGGTGAAGATGATTCATCAATTGCCTAGTTCTTTGAACGCAAGGTGTCTTGCTATGCAATGGCCACATGTCACACATGAAAGTGTGATACTTATCCTTCATTAAAGCAACTTACATGTCTTCATATATGGTAGCCAAATGTCACAATTCAATTAGGCCACTTGTCACTCAACCAATGTTGCCAAATGTCAATGCATTACCTATGTCAAATGTCACTAACTAATAAGCTTAGTCATTCTAACTTTCCTTGTATCAACTTGACTTATCACTTGACAATTTTCCTAGTCCAAATGTACATTTTAATACCTCAATTCACTAATGGTATCAATTAATTTCAAATCACTAAATATAATACATTAGAACAAAATTCTAGACATATGAAATTCATATTCAAATCATAGCACAATTTTAACACCTATAATACATGTACTTTCACAAACATGTAACATTTGAACTTAGGGTATAATTTGGGGCCTCACAAGGTGGACCCATCCATAGGCGTTAATTGCCCCAATGATACCAATTGTTAGCATCGCCAGTGATTCATTGGCGTCACAAGCGACGCTTGTTGTCACCAACGACCCAGTGGTGTCGCCAATTTCAACACATGGGATTTCAACACCTGATTCCCATAATTGCAAGGCAGTAAATCTCAAGGGATTTCAACATAACACATAAATAATTTCTATTTTCAGATAATAGGGTGGAATAAACAAGTTTTTAAAATCACATGTACATTCAAAAGATGTAATCTCAAAACATAACTAGAGGCAGTCACAACCAAAAATAAATTCATGTCCTTTTTCTCTTATTCAAGTTTCTATAGATCTTAATTAATAAATGCAAAACAAAATTGTTGAAACCACGCAAAAGGCAAAAATGATTATCCATAAGCAAAAACCATTTTGTTTAATCGTCTAAAACTAACATACACACATAAGAAACAATTTCCAGATGCAACAATCAAATAGGCATATGCAAAACAAAATTCCAGAACAAGTAAAACATGGAATTAGACGAACAAAAAGAATAAATTTTCAGAATCATACAATACAATTGAGCAAGTCTGTGTTTTAATAAAATCGAAAAACTTTAATTTTTTTAATCAAAATCAATAACAATCAAGCCTCAATTCAAGTTAAACAATTAAACCTGACTTTAATACTACTGTTGGAAACCAACTGTGATCGAATCACGGGCATAGCGGAAAACAAATTTTAATGGTTTCAGATCGAATCCCAATAATTGAATAAACTTGAATAAAACACAAATATGAATCATAAGAAATCATACCTTATTCATGTTTCTATTGAAATTATTTTTTTATTTTTTAAATCTAAACACCAAAATTTGTCTTTTAACACGTCAAAGTAAGAAAGGAACTCCCAATGTTAAACTTGTACCTAATCAAGGGGAGCCATATTATGATCCATTGTCAACCACGAACTGTTTAATTGTCCAGTCTCTGATGGTATCCACTGAATAACTTTTTAACACCTTCGAGAGGAAGAACATAAGAGTGCTAGCTCCTTTTTCTTTTCTTCCTATTAATAGAAAAATCATTAGGGTGGTTTTGTAATTTTATCAAAATTAAATTCCTTAATTATAATTAAATTCATACTCTAATTATAATTAAGTTAATTTTAATAAAATCAAATATCTTATATTTGATCCCTAAAGTTTCTCAAACTTTATAATTAAATCCAAATTAATTAAATTGATTTTTTTCACAAGTTGCTCTTTAATGTGTGACCCATTAGGTTCTTAATATATTGACAATGATTATAAATTATAGTTCTAATTATCAATCAGAATAAGATAAATTAAAACTACTTTTAATTAATTTTTAATTCTTCAATTAAACAATTTATAATTATAGGTCAAAATTGATGTTTAGCAACATATCATGACTACCCAAATATTATGAATGTCAAAGTAGTTTGACTTAACCTATCCATGCATGGTTACGATAGATAATTTAATCATTTCGTCATCTAATGTTCTAATTAGACAGAGTATGAATACATTGTCCACTCTTTTCATCCAATCATTTTTGTTCTTGTTAATTAGTAATTGATTTACAATTGATATTTGAAAATGCCTTTTCAAATGTCAATTCATTCTAGCCAGAGAATTTCATAAATCACTGCTAATCAAGAATAGTGGAACATGCTCTCTAATTATTTTAAAGTGATGAATTCTTTATTGACTTACTTAGCTACCTCCATATGATTCATATTGCATCCAAGTACTACCGACTGAATTATCCTAGGATAATTCATAAGTAATATCAAAACACAGTAATTCTCACACGAGATACCTTGGTAATCTCAAGTCTAAGGATTAATTATATAACCATTATTATAAGGAAATCCACAGACACATAAGTAATATTCTATTTGAGATTCTCATAGTCGGGTCAGTTTAGTAACTTATTCTCTAATAATCACCCACATATTAGTTTAAGTATCTCCATACTTTAATTTATGAGATCAATTACTTTCTTCATAAGAAAGAAACATAACGTGTGATAGTTTTATCATTTCAACAATATCTCGTTTTGAGGAAACTTCAACTAGGAACATTTAGGAATAATACATAAATATAAATTGAATTTCACAATTATGATCTCATCATAATTTTAACTATACATTAATTATTCCAGGGATTTTGTCTTTAGTATTAAAACATCAAATGTAACAATACATAAAGATAAAGAATGCCTTTATTAATTATTTATTCACTAAACTACAATCAATCGATTGGTTGTACGTCATAAAATGACAATCTCCCACTTGCACTAAGCCAATCGTTTAAGTATTTCATACCATATCACTATATAGTGATTATGTTTCTACTGGGACACTAGCTTAATGAGAGAATTTTACAAGATACTCTATTGTGAGCATTTGCTTAACTCCTACAATTTTCATCTTAATTATCATCATAATTAAGAAAATTTTGCCTAATTACATCTTTGGATTTTTGATGAGACCTTAGCTCCTTTTATCTATCAAATGACTCTATTGTTCTACAGTACATTACTATCGTGAACAATGCGAGGAACTATATCAAGTTCACTAAGGAAATTATTGATCCAATTAATCATTTCCACTTAATGAAAAATGTATTATGGCCTTAATTAGCAACCATTGCTACATTGAACCTTTCTAATCTTAAAATGATATTGTTATAAGTAAGATAAACCTTAATTAAAATTTACTTCTAAATAATGTCCTTATCATCTTGAACTCAAATATTAACTAATACATAGAATAATGAATATCTTTAATATATCAGAAGTATCTGATCTCCCAAATACTAAAATCTTTAGTACATTATCTATTTACTTAGACTTAGAATAGGTAAGAAACTTCTAATTTATCTTTATAGATCTCCCAGAATTAAGATGTTACCTTTTCATAACCGACAAAAGTTGTTGACAAGAGTTGTTTTTAGACAAATATGTTTTTAACAATTGAAAATTATAATTATGGTTATCTGTGAGTAATATGTCTTTACATACTCCCACTAAAGAGGATAATTATACTCCCACTAACTTCTTGTAGACATGATAAATTCACAATCATCTCCAAAATAAACTCTTTGAATTCAACATGAAAGTGAATCTTTTAATGTCTCGTAGTGTAACATCTCGTCCCTATATTAAGGGCTAGAACCATATTTTTGTAATAGAGAAAATAGCAATGAGAGACTTAGAAAAAAATTGCATTTCATGCCCAAGCATAATGTTAGCATACATGCATGTGAATTTAAATTTTTGCACATATGAAAATAATTGTACATACACTCATTGATATTTCAGGTACAATTGAATTGTAATATGATATTGTTGAGAAATGTAGTTTCAGTGATGAATAATTTAGATGGTGGATTTGAGAATTAGGAAATTGTTTACAACTGTATTGAATGGATTTTGGATTGTGATCTATAAAAATTTACGTAAGTTGATGAAGAAATATTTTTCTATGTTATGGTTTAGAAGATTACGTACATGGTTGATATACTGTTCATGCATGAAAAATATATGAAGTGTTAACAGAGGTGAATTCGAATAAGTGATGTAGTGTTAAGTATTTAAATGTAAAGTGTATAATGAAATGAAGCTAGAAGAATGTGTTTCAATGTTCTGTATGTTGATTGAAGAGGATTGAAATGAGAATAAAGAAGTGGAAAATTACAGTAGAGAGAGTTTGTAAATATGAGTTTCAGATTCTTAAGCTTTGGAATATAAGTTCGATTCAGTTTTGTTTAAAAAATGTACGGAGTAAAGAAATGCATTATCAATAAGTTAGAAGAATTTAAGATGGAAAAGAAAAAAATGAAGATTAGAGGAAGAAGAAGCTCAGTGAACTAAAAAGGGAAGTTAGAGAAGTTAGTATTGATCTGAACTTCCAAGAATTAATTGTATTGATCTAGATAGATTTTGACAAAATTGTCTCCATAAAAGTTGTAGATCTTTCTTTTAGGTTTCTATTGATATAAAGTTTGCAATTTTTTGAGTTCTAGATCAAAAGTTATGGTAGTTTGAAGTAGAGATTCGGAGAAAAAGAAGAAGAAGAAAATGCACCGACTTTTGTGATTAAAAGGAAAATTGCACGATAGTGATTTTTGAGTTTAGCACCATTGAGCATAAGAATGATGGTGACTTTGGAGATGAAGGGAAAATTGCACCATCGTGCTTATGCACGATCGTGCATTTGAGGTTTCTCCCTATACTGAATAGTCTTGCTTCTTTTAATCATAACTCCTTCTCTAGACATCCAAATGACTTAGTTCTTGAACCATTGGACTTGTAAGGCATTGCTCTACCTCTCCACCAAAATTCATAGCTATCTGAAATAAATTAAGGGAGATTAAGTGGAAAACATGGGATGGGTGGAGTAAGTGTGCAGTTAAACAGTTCAGTGTCTTATTATCTCTCACCCTCGCAAATTATTCTCACACCCAAAAATATTTATTTCATACTTAGCTTTCTTTAATTTTAGAGATTAAACCAAAACCCCCGTTTTAACTGCTTTCTTGCATAATTCAAACATTAGGCTAGTATTAGAATCAATTCTGCACTGGT
>JANPWT010000007.1:7039432-7049628 GCA_024678245.1 Erythroxylum densum
TCTGTGCAGATCAATATTGGGCATTTAGATACCAATGGCCACTATACAGGCCAATTCACCACCTATGCTCTCTGCGGTTTCGTCCGGGCTCAGGTTTTGTTATCTTTTCTGATTCTACCCTTAACTTTAAGGCGTTGCTATTTGGATATTTGCTTGTTGCTTTGACTAGGAATTGCTTTTTGTAGATGATGTATTGCTTAACAGAAAAAAGAGAAAAAAACCTTCACATTGAACATGAGCATTCTTGTTTAGTTTGCTGTTGTTTATTTTTTTCATTTAGATCTGTATATTGGAGGTTTTTCGGTCTGATGCAATATATAATATGATAATACCGTGGGATGCTCTTCATGTCTGTGCTTTTGATTATGCAGTTTGTTTAATGTGAAAATGACGCAATTGATTAAGATGGTTTAAAAAGTATTTATATGAGATGGTTATTGTTATTGTAATTATCAACCTTGAGGAGTCATGACATTAAGCATGACCTTTGCTAACCTTAGGAGCAGTAAAATTCATAATTGGTGGCTGGTGGTATTTTAAATATTGAAGTTCTCAATCCATACTTTTATTCATTTGTTGGGTTCAAGAGGGCTGTTAAACGTCTTTGAACTTTTGGATGCATTCTTGGAATTGCGCTTAGAATGTAAGTTAGGTTTGAATCATTGGTTGATGCAAATTCAAAGTTTTGGGTTCCTTGTGTAAAGATTCAACATGGTGTTTGTACTGATACCCTTCATTGGATTTTTCTGTGTGAAAGAAGTTGAATGTAATGTTTATCCCAGTGAATTTATTTTACAGGGTGATGCTGACAGTGCTATTGACAGGCTTTGGCAAAAGAAGAAAGCTGAACTTCGTCAATGATGAACTAGTATTGACTTTGTATGCCCTTATTTAGACAAGTTAAGTGCAAGTAGGGAATGTGATATCGATTTCTAGAAACTATTCTCTTTCAATTTTGGGAATGCGCGATTGAATTGTGGACAAATATTTTACATCTATGTTTTGTTCGTTTGATGTTAAGACTCCATCTTTTGGCTAGATTGCTTTTGGCGTGCTTTGTGTTGCTTGTTGAGTTTTAGTTGGAGGAGGAAACAATCATTTGATATAGTGGGTTGCTCAAGTTGGAGAAATAACAATCAGACTAAAGTTATATCTGGTCCCCGCGAATGGACCCTGTGGGCCGTATTGGGAATGAATGAGAGGAAGTAATTGGTGAAGGTCTAATGTTATTAGGATCGTAATGCTGTCTGTCTGGGGTCATCTATCCTAGGCAAGCCGGTGGAAAAGCAAAAGGAAAAATAGAATTATTGTTCATGTTATAAAAGATAGAAATAATATGGTGTGACACTAATTGTTAATATACCACTTAATTGTTAGTACATCAAATGTATTATTTAATTATTAGTGCACTAAATGCACCACTTAATAGTTGGTGTATCACTTTTATTATTATGATAGTATTTTATTAGAAATTTTGAACTATAAATAGAAGGGTTAATTTGATGTAAGTAATACCAATTTATAAGAAGAATTTTTCTCTCTCAAATATTCTTAACTTTTAATTTCGATTTTATAACAGTTCATGCATGAAGTGGGCTTGCCTTTTTCGGTGAGAGTTTGATAGATAGACAAAAGCCCTTTTAGATTTTAGTAACTGGTTCAAAGAGTGGCCTAGTTTCTTCTTAATAAATATTTTTTTACAATAATAAATTTAGGTAGCTATAGTGAAAAAAAGCAGCTACCTTTTCATATAAACAAACACGAGGTCCAGTCTATGGGCAGCTTTTTCTAGTTAGGAGTGTGATAAGGTGAGAGTGAGTTCCTTTTAAGATTTAAAGTAAGGTAATAATTGATCTATTCGTGCCTCTTGAGGATGGCTAAAGAAAAGCAACATGTTTCAGAAAAGAAACCAATTATATGATAAATGTTTGCTGGTCAAATTCGTATAGATTTACGTAAACTTGAAACTTTCACGCTAGGTGGGGAAAATTCTTCTGTGTCAACCCAATTTGCTTTATCTGGCGCTCTGGGGGGTAGATAGTAGGGCTTCACCTTTTATGTATATAACAACTCAAAATTCTCAAGCTCGAATTATATATATAAATATTAATTAAATCAAATTATTTATTTAAAATCATTAATTCGTCGAATACTTATCTAAAAATAATTTATAAATTATTATATGTATTTTATAATAATTACTATTTATTCAATACACACTCAAAAGATAAAAAATGTATGTTCTAATATATTTTTTCATTTTTTAGGTTAAATCAATTAGGTTATCTAGCAGTTAGAAACTAAGCTTGATTAAAATTAGAAAATTCAGTTCTCCAAGTATTGTTTTTGGAAAAATGGATGAGAGAAGAAGTTGAAGAGTTAGCAAAACTAGTGTATTTGTCTCGTAACTAATAATAAAGGAATCGGAATAAAAAATAGGAATGAAAATGAAAAATGAGAATTAGAATAGGAATGACATTACTAATTATGAGTTTTTGGTATGGTATTAAATAAAGTTAATAGTATACTAATATTTGGCATTAAATATTTAAAATGATAATGGGAATTTTTTTACTCATATTAGTTATTATATGATTTATTTTGTAAATAATTAATTAAAATATTTTATATGTTATAAATAATTAATAAAAATTTCAAATAATTATAAATAATTTTTATGATAAGAATAAAAATATAAATGAAATAAAATAAAATAATTGTTTAAGAAATTAATATAAAAATCGTAATATATATTTTTGATGATAATATTTTGATAAGAACAATATCATAATAATATATTGATAATATTATAATAATATCACTTATTTCTTATTATCAATATTTGATCAGAACTTATACCTACAACCGTTCAACCCCTTAAAAATAAACGTCTTAAAAAAAGAATTATACTTATTATATAACTTTCTTCTTGCCGCTTTATAAATGAAATTATTGTCAGTAATGAACTAAACATTGTTTTCGAGCTCCACTTCATTCATAACTTCATCATATATCTAAAATAAATTATTAGTATTTTCAACAAAGCCAGATGCATTAATAGACTTAAAAAAATATTGAGTCATTTGTAGAATAAACCAAAATATTAATAATAGACTCTTGTCTCCTATTTGTTCAACCATCACACATGATTGAATACCCAAAAGAAGCCTAATGCACTCTTCTTTTAGCTAAATAATTTTTAATTTCATAAACTAAACAACTCAAAAGTTTAACTCTTAAGTCATTAATCGAAGGAGCTTTGTATCCTGGACCATAAGAGGCTATTGCATCTACCATAGGATGATAATAGTAAGATTGGGAAGCATTGAATGATGAACCTTAATCATACCATCATCTAGCTACTGTCATTCCGACATTATGAACCGCATTTCTTGATTGCATTACATTACAAATTGAAGATTAGGCTTCAAGAGTTGTTCATGGTGCCAAAAAAACTAGTTACCTGCCTTTTTCCTAAGGTCGGGCGCAGGTGTAACATTCACTTCTTGCTGGACTTGTGAGGGAACACTAGCACTATCATTATCACTTTCAACATTTTCACAATCATCATAAAAACTAGCAAATGAAAAATAAACTTCTACTACCATTTTCAAAATTCAACCTTTCCTTTTTATCATTCTCATGCTGATATTCTTCAAGCAAATTTTTCATCTGTCACTTCACATCATAACTTATTTTTTTACAAGGTTCTATATATCCTTTAACTATAGCTAATTCCTTTCAAATGCTTATTGCAAAATAAGCAAATAGTAGGTTCTTCATACTTAGAATTAATACAGCATGAGCCCAAGCTAGATCATTGTATTGTCTTGAAGTAGTTTGATCAGAACTAGTTGAACTTCATTTATTTGTAAAAATAAATGAATGCATAAATCAAAATAAAGAATACATAATTTCATTATATAATACGCATGTCCATCTTATATAATATAACTCATACATCTCAATTTTATCGAACACATTTTACGATAAGTCAAAAACTAACAATTCAATTATTTAACAAATATAATTACACAAAACATACATAAACAATTTCCATTTCCATCAATCACAAAACATACATAAATAATTTTCAGTTCCAATGATCACAAATCATACATAAATAATTTACATTTCTAACAATTCCATTTCCAACAATTTTGAACAATTTTAATTCAAAGTTTTAAAGATGGGGATCAAGTTGAAGGATATGATTTACATAATCATGACCAAATAATGAATGACATATCTTATACAATTATTCATACACATCTATTCATAGCATGAGGATCAAATTAAAGGATATAACTTTTTGAAATTTTTATTTAAAGCTTTGAATCTTGTTTTCATTTCTAATAAACCATAATATTATATCCACCATTCTATATTTGGTTCCTAAATATATAAATTGCTTCTATGATTTTTAATCGATATTAATAAGTCTTAATATAAGTGGTTGGAGTTTAGCCTACAACATGCTCACAATTTGGAGAAAAGATTCCTTTTGGACATATCTACATCACTATTTTTACACATTATCTATTATAAATATTTACTATAGCCCACATATATATTACCAAATAATTCAATATATTTTACATATTAATTAAATGGAAAGAAATGGCAATTTATGTTTTCAATTTTCTCCAATTTCAATTCAAAGTTTGAAACATCACAAAACATATATAAACAATTTTAATTTTCAAATTCCAACAATTTTCAACAATTTCATTTCTAACATTTTCCAACAATTTCAATTCAACCAATTACAAAACATAAATAAACAATTTTCATTTCCAATTATTTTTAACAATTTTGAATAATTTAAATTCAAAATTTTAAACATCACAAAACATACATAAATAATTTCTAATTTTAAATTTCCAATAATTTCATTTCTAACAACCAATAATTTCATTTCTAACAAACAATAATTTTAACCATCACAAAATAATGAAATATGAGAATTCGTGATTGTGACTGGTGTGGTGGTGGGTTGGTGACATGGGGTGCAGTGGTGGTCTTCGAATGACCGGAGTGAGAGTGATGGTGACGGTGAAGAAGAGAAAGAGTGAGAGTGTGAGAGAGAAAATAACGAGAGACAGAAGAAGAAGAGCAACGTGGGGGATTTAAAATTAATTTGATTTTTTGTACGAAAAAGAGAGTGAGAATGTGAGGTTGCGAGAGATAAAATAAAGAGAGAAAGAAGAAGAGTAGGTATTGGTTGGTACTAACTGAAACAAGCCGGTGCAGATCAATACATGAACCTAATTCGGAAGCATCCCTCTCTGTACCAATTTTCAGCCCATACGATACGATTTTCGTAACACTGGACTCCTACGTTACTGTTTTCAAAGATTTAAGAAAAGTTTCATTATTTGCATGACCCATCAAATCTTTGATTCCTAGCTTTATCAGAACCCATCAACCCCACTAAACTAGTGCATGAAATGAAATCATTAGTAAAGAATTGGACTGTAATGGAGTCCCGCAAGGGCAAAGAAGACTTTAAATGGGTTCAAAACAGTTTGATTGAGGTCAAAAAGGTTTTCATCAAAAAGGCGCTGTGTTTGTGTCTCTGATAAAAAACTTGGCTTTCTACGTTACTTTTCCTTTGCCACAGCAAATAAAACTATGACAATTAATAACCAATTGCCTTTGTAAGTGGGAGGAAAATATAAAACAAAGATCAAGAAGGAAAGAGGCAACTTTTACAGTCATGCCCAAGTGCCAATTCAAAGTCACGCGCGCAACCGAAAGCCAACTGGGCTTTGACCTTTGTTAAATATAATAATTTATTAATATAAATCATATTTAATTAGTTAGTGGTTAGGTCGGTCGTGCTAAGCCTAAGTTTAGACTCAAAATGACGCATGGGCCGATCGGCCCATCCCTTGAGGATTAACCTAATTCCTATAGATATTAGCCGTATAAATTCATTACCTCATCATGGAAAAGATATAACTTTCGAAAACCCTATTTTCATTATTTTCCACCCACCAAAACTCTCACAAAACTTGAGCGTTGGAGGGACATACTGGAAATCAATCATCGGCTTGCCTTTATTATTTTACAGGTATCTTTGTACCAGAATCAACCAATCTCATGAATCCAAGCAGCAGCGCCCAACTCCACAAGAATAAGACAGAACCAGTTAGATTTAAATTTAATTGTTACCTTAAATTGCCTCATAAACTTATTTTTTCTTTAAAACAGATAATAAAAATTTCTGAAAATGTAAATAATAAATTACTATTAATAAAAAAGAAAACCAACAGACATATACTATGCCAAAATTGCCAAACCCACTTTCTACATTAGCCTGGAAAATAAAAAATCACAAACAACATGTAAAGAAGCCACCATAAGAGCTTGCTAACCAGCCTTAAAAGTTATAACTCAAACCCCACCAACTAAGTAGCTAGAACTAACTTTACTATTTATTGGATAAAATACAAACGGTGGGATCTATGCTAGCGGTATCAATTCCATTGAAGAATTATTCACATAACTGAGCAGGCATTTGGGTTTTCATCACTGAAAATCTCGTCGAAATCCGGGGGTGGTGGAGGCTGATTCGCCGTACCTGGATGCATATACGCGTATGACTGCAATGGGTCACTGTAAAACGTACTTGGGTACGATGCACTGTGTCTGACGGCGTACGCTGAAGCGGAATAAGGAGAGTACGGAGACGCGTCGTGGCGTGGTGGGCTGGTATTGGCTGGATGGGGATACTGGTCTTGACCTTCCACATGATTACCATGGGTTATGTGACCGTAAGTGGCTGTTCCTGTGCTTCCGTTTGCATTTTGGAAATGGTGGCCATTATCACCATTGCTGATATTCCCTTTGTGTCCATTGTTTTTCTTCTTTTCACCTCCACACCCACCATCATCATTCTTCTTACGGCAATCTGCTGCAATCTTGTCACCCACCGGCGACGGGTTAACAACCGCCGGGCAGGTCACTGTTTGTTTTAGTTCCTTAACTTGTGCGCTGGATTTACTGGTCGTTGTTGTTGTTGCAATCTCGCCAGATTTGCTTCTGACATCATGATCGCTGTTGCCGCCATTTTTGTTGGCAGCTCCGCATTCATTTTCGGAGGTTTTAGAAGGGTCATCTACTTGTAAGACTTCAGCTTTAGCTGTTTTTTCCTCTTCCTCACCACCACCACCACCGCCACCACCACCGTCCTGACTGCTTTCTTGGTCGCGGTGTTTAGTATCTTTGTTTTTCCCTTTCCCTTTTTTGTTTTTGTCTTTCTGGTCAGATTTTTGATCAGGCCATAGCTCAGCATGCTTCCCTGCTTTAACTAGTTTCTTGATCAAGATATCTGGATCTATGTTTCCTACTACCGTCACCTTCTGTTGCCTCAAATCTACATGTGCGCTATAAACATCTGCAATTATGGACGAGTGTAAATCATTACTGGTGGCTGGACATTTCAAACAAGAACAGAATTTTGAAAACCAGGAATCCTTTTCGTGCTACGTTTAGATAATGGTAGGAAAAAATGGAAAGTAAAGGTAACCATTAACACCGCGCAGATGAGAAAGAACTTCAAAGAAGCAATATTTGAAATGAACATAACGATTAACGAATAAGAAAAGGTTAAGAAATCCCATTAAGAACGTACCTTCTGTGTTTTTTAAGATCTTGTTAACTTTCCTCTTGCAGCCTTCGCAGTTAACAGAGACTTTCAAAACCCATGTCTGAGCAACAGAGAAAATAGTATTAGAAGCCGGAAAGTGATTATTTATTTTTGCACAAAGATGACATGTTCGAATACTTGATTTACCTTGCATTTAAGAGGAGGCTCTGCAACTGACTCTTTGGCTTCTTGTTTATGACCTTCTTCTTTTACTTCTGTAGCCATGACTAGGAAGCAGTGTTGGGAGGGGGGATGGTTGAAGGAGAAGATAGGGAGAGAATTTGGAAGTGCTTCAGAGGAAGATTCAAGTGAAAGCAAAATGCATAGAAGATTGGTACTTGAAGCTGCTGGCTGCCAATACTCGTTCTAAATCAACTTATGGGCATGGTCTGCTTTTGCCCTTTCGACGGGTGCCTGTCAGCTAAGCATTGTGTCTGATGATTTTCGGCTTTCACAGAAAAAGGATAAAAGCTTACTCTAAAAGAAATCCAAGCTCAGCCTGCTTATTTTAGAATAATCTCATTTTAAAAGGAAGTGGAAAGAGGGTCCTGCCCTCTCATATCCTCTGTCTCATTTTTCATGTACTAATTCTGTTCTGTTTCGTCTCAATCGTTCATTTTTGTCATGTCCCCTTGTCAGCTAAGTCGTCAGGAACGTAATGACGAAGAATTCTGGTTTCTTTTATTTTTATTAGCAATAATAATTACTAACCTTTATTTTTTTGGGAATTTAAGTCTTATCAGAACAATCTAATTATGAATTAAGTGCAGATTACGAAAATATCAATTAAAAAAACTTTCAAGAATGTGATTTATTTTAAAAGGAACAACAAAATTATTTTCTTTACATATAATCACAGTAATCTATTTACATTGCTGCTCTGATTCCTTACCTCTAGACGCGTTGCCATGATTTTTTCTAGACGGCCACTGAGAAGCCAAATCATGTGGAAAAGGCGATCAACCCATGAATTTTCCCATCGAGGTCTCTCCGTAGTTTAATTCCATAAGCTTCAACGTCTTTGGCATAGGAGGCTTTGCATAAACCTCCTCCTCTTTCCGGGTGAGCTCGAAGAACTGCTTAGGAAACGTCCTGTAACTTTGCTATGAATTCCATGGTTCACAACCTGAAATATCCACTATTCAGCGTATGCATCGGCTATCGAACGTGTTAGATTCTCTTGGT
Organism: Erythroxylum densum; assembly: GCA_024678245.1. Lineage (NCBI taxonomy): Eukaryota > Viridiplantae > Streptophyta > Magnoliopsida > Malpighiales > Erythroxylaceae > Erythroxylum > Erythroxylum densum. The sequence goes on from JANPWT010000007.1 coordinate 7,048,272, forward strand.
CAGGGTTGCTAAGATCAATGGTGGGTATTTCAAGAACGGGTCCATTGAATATTGTTATGGCAGGCTGTTCCTTCTCTGACCTAATAAATTCATCAGGTATGGAGTCGGAAGTGAATGACAAGGTAGCAGACATGAACCAGACCCAGAAGAAACAATCAGCTCAAGAATCCGTGCAGACCCAGTTGAACCTAAGAAACAATTTTCACAAAATGGCAGAAGGCACGGCACACGCAAAAAGACAAAGAAAGTCAGTTATCACTTATCAATATTATGAGCTATAATTGTTCGAATCTAACTGAGATCAAATCAGATATGCAACGAAAAATAAATAATTTTACGAATTTAGAGTAAATTTTGATAATTGAACAAATTTGAATACAACACAAAAACGAATTAAAAATTGTATCTTATTTATCTTCCTGTTGAAAAAAATCATTGAAACTTTTAGGATTAATCAATCGTGAGATGTTTAATTGTCCACCCTTTGATTATATCCACGTAATAATTTTCAAAACTTGATTTGAGAGGAAGAAGACAAAGGGTTAGCTTTTAAAATGTTATTCCTATTTTAAATAGAAAAATCATGAGGGTTTTTAATTAAAATAAATTTCTTTAATTATAATAAAAATAAAAATAAAAATAAAAATCTAATTATAATTAATTTAATTTTAATAAAATCAAATATTTTATATTTGATCCCCAAAGTTTTTCAAACTTTATAATTAAGTCTAACTTAATTAAATTGATTTTTCTTTCACAAATTACTCTTTGATGTATGACCCATTAGGTTCTTCTTTTAATTTATCTTTAATTATCTAATTAAACAATTCATAATCATAAATCATGATTGATGTCTAGCAACATATCATGATTTTCTAAATATAAGGAATGTCAAAGTGATTGACTTAACCTGTTCATGCATGACTATGATGTATAATTTAATCCTTTCGTCATTCAGTATTCTAATTGGACAGAGTATGCACACATTGTTTACTCTTACCACCCAATCATGTTCATTTTTGCTAATTAGTAATTGATTTATAATTGAAATTTGGAAAACACCTTCTTAAATGTCAATTCACTCTAGTCAGAGAATTACATAAATCATTACTAATCAAGAATAGTAGAATATTCTCTTTAATTACTTTAGATTGACAAATCCTATATTGACTTACTCAATTATCGCCATATAGTTCATACTGTATCCAATAATTACCGACTTAATTATCCTATGACGATTCATAAGTAGCATCAAAACACAGTAATTTCTATATGAGATACCTTGGTAATCTCAAGTCTGAGGATCAATTATACAACCATTATTATGAGATAATCTATAGACACATAAGTAATATTC
>JANPWT010000007.1:7051540-7066164 GCA_024678245.1 Erythroxylum densum
TTTATTTAATTGCTGGGTTTGTATGTATATATATATAATGGCAAAATTGTAATTACTATATAACGGGTAAACGGGTACGGGGGGTGGTATCCCCATACCCGTCCCGATACCCGACAGGTATTTTTGCTAACCCCCCATACCCACCCCACGGGTAAAAATTTGCTCCCCATATCCGCCCTCGTTCGGGTAATTTTATCGGGTACCTATCAAGTTCGGGTACAATTATCATCCCTACTTATTGTTTGTCGGGAAAAGGGTTAAGACTTAAGAATCTCCCCGTACTCAACTTTGGATACAATCTCCACAAGCGCAGCTAGCCCTGGCCCTGGCCCTGGCCCTGACCCTGACCTTGACCCATTTCAAGGGGGCTTCTATTACGTGGATCCCATTCCCAATCTAAATTCGTTTCCCTTCGAGGAGAAAAAGGAAAACACATAATCATAACCTAATCCAAAGGTACCAACGTAACGTAACGTCCCTTCCCAGGAAAGACAGTCGTGTAAATCTTTCCCTCAAAAGTCTCCTCTCTAGCCCAACTTCAAACTTTGCAAAATTAATCCACCCTCATCCTTTCCTTCAAAGCCGTAGAAGAAACAGCTCATAACCCTTTAACCTCCTCCTGGAAAACTACAAAAAGATTGCTTTCTTCACCACAAAATGCCATTCTTTTCTTCCTACTTCTTCATGAGTTTATATATATTTCTGGTTTCTTCCCCAACATTTGTCATCGTTTTTTCTTCGTTTCAATTGAACAATCAACAAGAATACGAAATACCCATCTGAACTTTCACGGGTGTCCACCGAAAAACAATGTCTTTGAGCCCATCAAGAACGAGAATCAACAATGGCGTTCATCTATAGTGGTGCTACCAATGTCCCCATACTGTCAGAATTGCCTCCTCGGAGTCATCAGAAATAGTATGTCCTCGATGTTCTGGACAATTCCTTTTTGAGATTGAGATGAACAGACGCAGACCCGTCGTTGAATTCATTGCTTATGATCCTTCACCAGAAGCTCGCTTGCTCGAAGCATTGTCTCTCATGCTTGACCCACCTATTAGAAGGGTAAGGAAATTATCGTCATGATGTGCTTTAAGTTTGTCATACATTGTTGTTTCAATTCTGATCATTATGAAAGGGAAAAAATATTTTTACAAAAACATATATACAAAAACATATAAACGTATATATAAATATATGTTGTCCCTTCAGATAAACCATGGTATCGAGAACCAGTTAGGACACGTATCGCATGGCTGGTCCTATTTTCGGTGTAGAAACGAGTGGGATTTGGAACCTCATTGCCGACGACGTTGGCATCGGAGTTTTGATAAAGAGAGCAAACTTGGAACTCTATTCAGGCCACCAAGATGGATCTTACTAAGACCAGTGGATGACCTGCTTTTACGACCCGAAAACCCCATTCATGCAGGGGTTGATCCTAGGACCTACTTCTTAGGGCCCGGCATAAAAGAGTTGATTGAGCAACTGTCAGAAAATGATCGACAAGGTCCACTGCCGGCGTCAGAGGAGGCCATTAATGCACTACTGATGATAAAAATAGAGGAAAGGCATTTGGTGAACGACACAAATTGTCCAGTTTGCAAGGAAGAGTTTGAAGTTACTGGAGAGGCAAGGGAGTTGCCATGTAAACATATATACCACACTGAATGTATTCTGCTATGGTTAAGGTTGCGCAACTCTTATCCGGTTTGCAGACAAGAGTTGGCAATTGGTATTAGGAAACAAGGAGTTGATCACGCAGTGAAAACAAAGTAACCAGAACCAATAAACATTTCCTTGTGTAAACAACCACAATTAATAGTAAAAGAAAAATAACAGCTAACAAACTCACAAATGCAAGAAACTAAGTAGCAAGAAATAACTAACAAACTCACAAATGCAAGAAACTAAGCAGCAAGAAATAAAGAACACAGACAATGTTTTTATGTGGAAAATCTCTTTTAATGTGAGAAAGGAAAAACTATGGGACCTAGTCCAGTAAAGAAAAACTCTACTATTACCAATCAAGTTACAAAGAATTTTTCACTTCTAGATATAACAAGAGTCATCACTCAACTCAAGATACAACAATAATCATCAACAAGATAAAAGAATTAAAGAGTTGAGAATAATATCACCTTTAGAATCTGACATCATCTTCGACTAAAGATCAGAGCACCTTAGAGACCTCTCCGATTTCCACCGTTTAGAATGAAGAACAAAGTGAGAGGAATCTTTGGTTAAAATTTTAAGTCGATCCGACAAAAAATCACCATCTGATCGAAGGTTAGAAGAAGACTACGCAATGATGGAAAAAAAAGAAAATTCCTCTTTTTTTCTCTTTTCCCTCTCTTTTCTCTTCTGGCTGAACCTCTCATCTCTTAACTTATTTAGGGTTAAAAACACTCTTTTATACTTAGGTTTTGGGCTCCATTTAGAAGTGACCCAAATCCAACAAATCTCCCCCTCACAACTAAGTAGAGGATCTAGCCATACTGACCATCAAGCAACAAGTCTCAAACTTCTCTTTCGGTAATGCTTTAGTCATCATGTCAACACCATTATCATTTGTATGAACCTTCTCTAGCTCTAGCAACTTGGAATTCACCACATCTCGTATCCAATGATACCTAAAATCAATGTGCTTCAACCTTGCATGGAAACTAGCATTCTTATCAAGATGAATGACACTCTGGTTGTCACAAAACAACACATACTGGTCCTACTCGAAACCAAGCTCAAGAAAAAAAGGTTTATCCACAGCAACTCCTTGAAAGCCTTTGTAGCTGCAATAAACTCAGCCTCTGTGGTTGATAAAGCATCATGATCATCAGGTCCAGCAACATCATGAGCACCAATATAAGAAATAGGATCAAGATTAATCAGGCTATCAGAGCTAGAATGCCCTAACTTCTCTACCTTGTCAATATCTTCAATGGTTTGATCCAATATGAAGATAACATCATGACTTCTCACAAGTTTCTTGTTAACAGGATCATACAGCCTATAACCAAACTCATCAATGCCATAACCAATGAAAATGCACTGCCTCATCTTTGCATCCAACTTGGACCTCTCATCTTTAGGCACATGCACAAAAGCTTTGCATCCAAACACTCTCAAGTGGTTATAGGAAACATCTTTGCCATACCACACCCTGTTCGGAACGTCACCCTGCAAAACAATAGTGGAAAATAAATTAATAACATGCGTAGCTGCTAATACAACCTCATCCTAAAATGAATTAAGCATCTTAGCTTTAGAAAGCATGGATATGACTCTCTCCATTAAGGTCCTATTCATCCTCTCTACCACGCCGTTAAGTTGAGAAGTCTTTTGATGTCTAATGCCCATCTGTCTACAGTATTCATCAAACGGCTCATAGTATTCACCATCGTTGTCAATGTGAATGCACTTTAGCTTCTTTCCATTCTCTCTCTCAAAAGAAGCTTGAAACTGTTTAAAGACCCCTAACAATTGGTCTTTGGTATTCAAGACATAGACTCATAATTTTCTGGAATAGTCATCAATGAAGGAAACAAAATACAATGCACCCCTCAAAGTCTTTGTCTTCATAGGACCATATAATTCTGAATGCACCAACTTATACAACTCAGTCTTTCTTGAAGGAGGATTAGTCTTAAAAGAAACACTATGTTATTTTCCAGTCAAACAGTGCTCACACTTTTCTAGTTTAGCACCCTTTAAATATGATAAGAGATTCTTTTTGGCCAACACATTCAATCCTTTCTCACTAATGTGGTTAAGTCTCCTGTGTCATAATACTAAAGAGTCATTCTTAACTGCATTTACCTTGTCAGTACATACTGAAGTTGTTGTCCAGTATAAGCCAGAGTGCTTTCTACCAGGAGCCACCACCAAGGAACCTTTAGGGAGCTTCCACATACTACCACCATTGGTACTCACATAATGTTGGACCCTGAACTTTTCTTGGAAGTTAGAACTATTAAATGAGAAATTGTTAGTGATAAGTCATGAGTAAAGAAAAAGGAGAATTCTTGTATTTGAAATAATATACAAGATTAAGGTAGTGAATGTAGTTAGTTGATGATGAGTGGGTATACGTGTGTATGTTTTGTTATTAGTGTTCATGATCAATAATGGACTATAATTTGTTTATAGATGATATTGAGTTTAAATGGAAGTTGAGAGGAAGAATAGTGATTGAGCATGAAAGTTGAAAATGCAGAAAAGTAACAGAGCAAGAATAGGTTGATTATGAATTCTGGATTTTGGATGATTTTTGACTAAACTTGTATATTTTGGAGTAGTATGAATTTATGGTGAATGAATTGATTGAAATGGAGTAGAAAAACTAGAAATAAAAATTTGAAATGTTGGTTTTTGAAAATTGGAAGTCTAAAAATTCTGGGAATGAAAGGTGTAGATCCTTCTTTTAGCTTTCCATTGATATAAAGTTTGCAAAATTTGGAGTTCTTTATCAAAAGTTATGGAGTTTAGAAGTTGGGATGTCGGTGAAGAAGAAGAAGTAGAAAAGCACCGTCGTGCTTTTAAGACTTTAGGCCAAAAACACCGTCATGCAAAATTACGAGGGTGACATTGAGGGTTAGCCAAAAAGCACCATCGTGCAAATTGGATAGCGACAATCGCTATCGTGCAAAGTTTTGAGAGGCTGATGAGGATCCGATAGTTTTTTGGTTATAACTTCTTCGTCCGACATCCAAATAACTTGATTCTTGAATCATTGGATTTTTAAGACAATTTTCTACTTCTCCACAAAAATTATTAGTGTTTTGAATTGATTTGAAAAAGATTGATTGAATCAAAATGAGGGTATCAGTTGGAAGAGTGTGAGTTGGATATTTTTACTGAACATACTTCAGTATTTTAGTGATATATTAATACGTAGAGCTCCAATTGCGACGGTTCTTATCTCTAAATAAACTAGAGACATAGAGACACAAATTATCTGAAGGAATCAAATTTAATTCGTTCTCTAAGACTTTCAATTTTTGAATGGAAGTTGAGCATACAATGTTGATTCAACATAAGACTAGTTCAAAAATGTTTAGGGTATAAATTTCAGATTTTTGAACCAAATTGAATGATTTTGGTGTCATTAGAAACTTAAGAAAATGGGGAACATTTTTCTAGAAGTAAATATTATCAAATTTCTTTATTTACCTAATCAAAATAAGGAGTTAAGATGATAGTAGTTGATGGACAAAAAGGGGAAAAATTGGGAGAACCAATTAAATGAAGGGTAAAAAGGGAAAACCAAGCATAATGTGGTATTATTTAAAAGAAGAAGAGGAAAATCATGGGAGTTAGAAAATAGAAGAGAAAGTCGTGAGAAGAGAGGAGAAAAGAAAGAAGAGTGCGTGGAAGCTAGGGAAAAAGGAGAAGAAGGAGAAAGAAGAAGATTTGGGCTAAACCTAAGGTAAGTATCATCTTTCTTCTTACTTAGTAGAAAAACAAAAAGGGATTAGAGAAGAGAATGAGTTTGTGTAGGAAGAAAGAGGAGAAACCCTAGATGGATTTTTATGGATTTCTAAACTAGGTTTTGATTTTTCCAACCTAGATAGACTATGGGTAGGTTCAGCCTAAGCCCAACTTATCATTTATTTCATTTTTGTGATTTTTGAAGTTTTATGAATTTCTATGGGAATGTTGTATTGAATGAGAACTTGGTTGTTTGAAGGAGATCAAGGACTGACAATCCAAGAGTAAGAGGAAAGGTAAGCTTGACTTGGATTTTTGCAAGTAAATAGGTGAGTAATATGTTTATAATTGTTGTGTAAAATGAGCTAATTGTCTTATATGTGAATATGTGCTAAATTGCTTAATTTGAATGAATGTGATTGTTGAAAACTGTACGATGATTCATTATCATGTCAAGCCATGAAAGACGAATGGCTTTTTGTATGAACAAAAAGATGAGAAAGCATAAAAAGTATGAGAATATGATGAAATGGAAGAAGCATGAAAGTAAGAATTTGTGATTGACTAAATTGAACATAAATTTATTTGTGATTGGGCAAGAGAGGAACTCGTTTCACTAGTCACGTGTATGTTGACCTATAGCCTTCTCCCAGCTGCCCACTTGAGGCCACGAGATCCTGAAAAATCGGACTCGTTTTGTTCACGGTATAAACTTTGGTTTATTCGTTTTGCTCCACGAAACTCTCGAGTCATTTGTTTGTGCATTTACATTTTGATTTGTCAAGTTATGATGCAAGATTGAGTGTTATGTTTTGATAGATAATTACATGACATGTTCTATGTGATGATATGTTGAACTATGAGTTGTGAATTTGAATTATGAATGATTGAATTTGCTTGCCCAATGAGTTATAAACGTATATGAATATATGAAGTATATGAATGTTTGATTGTGTGGCTCGTTGCCAATGGCTATAAACGCATAAGTCACGGAGCTTCGTAGCTAACCTCATTCCCTTCCACTCCACAAGTGCAGAAAAAGCATATCACCATTGATCCTTGCAAAGTTTGGCAAACAACAAGAATAGAGACTTTTGTAATTAAGTTAGTTCAGAAACTTTTAGGTATTTAGAATCATATTAAGCATAAGCATTCAATTGTACCATGTGCATTTTGTATTCTGTAATAAGCCAACTGTGTGACTTTTATTATGTAAATAAAGTTTTTCAAATTCTTTTGCTTTACAAATGAAATGATGAATTGAAAAAGTTTTGTTTGTATATGTTCATAGTTAATTTCTTTGTTATAATGGTTATGTTGAAAGAATGGTATGAGTTGAATATTAGTTTTTGAGGTTGGTTGTTTGGGTCCTGTTCGAGGGTTTCGTTGTGGCGTAAGCGCTGGAGGTTGGAACTTCTGCCGCGACGAACCTGTCAATGCTGACGTTGAAAAAAAATCAAAGTATGAAATTTTTGGGGGAAATCAGAGCCCCGAAATAGGTAGCGAGACTTGGGCACCAACAATATAAGTGTAAATTGAATCTTATAATTATGATCTTATCATAATTCCAATTACACAGTAATTATTTCAAGGATTTTACCTTTAGTATCAAAACATAAAATATTAATTAAATTTATACATGAAGAAAAATAAAGTCTTTTCATTAATTAAAATAATGTCATACATTAATTTTGTTGTAATATCCCATCATCGATGGGAAGGGTAAATTGGTCATTTGGGACGGGTTAGGCATGTGTAAACATATCTCGGCATGTTCATGCATCATATGGCCTCTATATATATATGAATGGTAATTTTTACACATGCACATGACTGTACATGCATTCATGACATTTTCCGGCATATGTGTCTATAAATGTGTTTATTGTGAAAAATATGTTTTTGTGCTTGAAAATTGAATTGGAGTGGATTTTTGTGTGTTTTACATTTTTAGGGACTTTTAGAAATTTTTCTGAAATTTTTGGGGGACAATGTCTAGATCGAAAAAATTGCCAAGTGGCAGACTGATTGGATTTTCGGTACTGAAAATGACTGTCCAATGGCACTGGAAAATTTAGATACATGATTTTAGAAATTATGAACTTTGAGCCATTAGAATTTGGAGAGAAATTGGAGTAGAAATTGATTTGAAATTGGAAAGAACCTTAAGAGTGTTTAAGAAGAAGACAAGTGGCAAGTGACACATGTCACTTGCCTACTTAGTCTTATACTTAATGGTTTTATAATAACCTAATGTGAGAGTGCTTCCACGACATTTTAACGGAAAGAGTAAAAAAAGGTGATTTAAGTGCTTTCTTCTCCTCCATCCGTAACTCCTTCCTCCCTTCCTCCTTCGTTTGTTTTTTTTCCATCCTCCATACAAGAAGCTTCTCTTTGCTACTTGCTTACTACTCTTCTCTTCTACCTTAAGTGCTTCCTTTCCATGTGTTCAAGCTTAAGCCTCCTACATCCCTTAAAAAATGTGATTTTTGTATATGTGAAGTGAAGTGAAGGAATTGGTGTTAGTTGAAGAATTGAAGATTTGAAGCTTGTTTAGAGGCGCATTTGGAACGTCAGCTCAAAGACGTTGCCGAGACTTCCAGGCATTAGCTCGGAAGCTATTGGTGAGTGACCTAGATGGTTCCCCAATTATTATTTGCTTATACTTCTGTGGAGAATAATGATGGGATTGTGTCTGCTTATGGACTCCGGAAAGAAGGTCCAACAAATTGGGAAGCTACGACATAGAAGTGCTAATTGTATGTGACTTATGACCTACTTGCGTGAGATGTGATACTTTGTGAAATATGTGTTGATTGTGCCTTATATACTTGTGACATATGGATTCCATGCATGAAGGCATGATTAGATAATGACAGTTGTGACTGGAGCAGCCACCGAGAGCTAAAAGCTCAATATATTTGGGCCTCGAGCCTACAGTGATTCAGAGCCTCGGGCTCACTAATTAACGCGCCCATATTGGGATAGTTTAGCACTCGATCACAATACCGTAATAAATTGGAAAAGTATCACATACGCATTTCATATGCATCTGATTGAATCTTATTGATTGAGTGAAAGGCAAAATGCCTTATACTTGTGTGATAACAATCATGTGGTACTTCTGAATGTGCTATTATGATACAACTGTGTTATGCTTGAATATTACATAAATTGAGTGGACCATGGATGATGGTTACCTCACTGAGTTTGCAAACTCACCCAAAATTGTAACTTATTTTTCAGGACCGAGAGAGTAGAATCCTAGCTCCAGAGGGACTTTTCCTGCAGTGTAGATCGTGTTGGTAAGAGAAGTCATGGCTCACAGGTCGGTCAGCTGGGATTTTTGGGGGATGACCTAGTTAGGCTTTTTGTATTAGATTTCTTTTGGAGTGATGTATAAACAGTGAACTATGACAGATATGTAAATTTCTAATTATGATGAAATGAAATGAGGAAAGTTTATGGTTTTAAAAAAATAGTGATTTTTATATTGATGTATGATTATTATGATGCCATGTGAAGTATTGTAATGATTTTTCGTAGCTCACCCTTATCGTAGGATATGTATCGGAATGACCTACGGGCGTCCCGGTGTATACCCTGCGGTAAGGGGGTGCTACACAGCAGGTGGTCTTATTCGTGATAGCTCAAGTGTTTGGCTTGGAGGCTTTGTGTAGAATATTGACTGGTGCTACCCTATATTTGCTGAACTCTGGAGAGTTATTTTGGGTCTAAGGCTACCTTGGGATCTTAGATATCGTCGAGTGGAGTTAGAAATGGATTAATGGTGATGAATATCATGTCTCACTCAACTAAATGGACAAAGTTACTAAATCCCCTAGTCACGGGTATCAACGAGCTATTTACTAGAAAATAGGTAGTCTTACCTCGATATACTTACAAGAAGGAAAATAGGTGCGTCAACTGGCTTGCCAACTTTGCTTTATATTTTGGGCTAGGGGTTACTACTTTTGATAATGCACCTATAGGGTACCTCTCAATCCTTCTAGAGGATATGGTTGGAATTAGCCTCCCTAGATTAGTCATGTAATTTGTCTCTTTTTTTTCTCTTTAAAAAAACCTGAAGAATCAACCATTCAAATAATGCTGCCATTGTTTTAAAACCTTGTTGACCGCTGAAAACTCATTTTTGTATATGGAGACACCTTGATGCTTAGGTGCTAACTCTTTACTAAGGAAGGCTATGAGATTTCCATCCTGTTAAAGAACCGTGTTGATCCCTTTGTCCATCCGTTTCCACTGTACGAATTGAGAAATTTGGCAATGCTAAGATGGGGGCAGTTATCAATAACTTTGCCATTCCCATTTCTTCACAAGGTGCTTCTTTAACAAGGCATTTAGTGGTTGAGCTATTACACCACAATATTTGATAAGGTGTTAGTAATATCCAATTAATCTAAGGAAAAGCCCCTAAGCTCCTTCAGTGTTAGCGGTGGTGGCCAGTTTTTAATGGTGGAAATCTTTTTAGCATCCATTGAATGTCCTAAGTATTCAATTTGTTTGGCTCCAAAGACTCATTTGCTTCCGTTGAGGAACATTTGATGTTTCATGTGGTGTAGAATCTGTGGCAAATGTTCCAAATGTTGTGAGAAGATACTATTGTATACCAGGAGATGGTCAAAGAAAATCAGTATGAATTTTTGCAAATGCGGTTTGAAAATCGCATTTATGAGACTTTGGAAGGTGAACGGTGTGTTTGTCAGCCTGAAGGGCATCACAAAAAATTCGAAATGTCCCTTATGAGTTCTGAACTACACTTTTGGAACATCTTCCTCCCTTATTCTTATTTGATGGTAACCAAACATCAAGTCCAATTTGGAATACAAACTAAACCCATTATCTTCTTTTAACAGTTATTCGATCATCAGAATTCAGAATTTATTCTTCACCATTTGTTTTTTCCAATTATATAAAAATTAAACCAGACTAATTGGTTCAATAGGAATAAGCGAGACTGGTTTCTATTTTGATCTTTACTTTTAATCATTAGGAGTAAAAACCAACCGATTAAATAACCCCTCAACCATGAACTGGACTGATTTTTTTCCTTTCACCTCTCTCCTCTTGTTGGAACCCCTCCCCGGTGAGTCGCGTGCCCGACGTCCTTCGTGACATCTGGGGACGCATCTCACGAAGGAGGGATTCCTCACCACGAAGGAAACCTCGAACTTAATTTAATGTCATCCGAACAAAACTTGGAAAATTTACCCTAATTATCCTCAAGTAAACATTGATTTGCTTAGGGCCCATAACAAAATTCGATTCCTAAGCTAAAATAAAATTCCATATCTTTTGGGCAAATAGAAATGAACCTCACTTCAATCGGATCGCAATAGGTCATAAAATTGCCTGAAAACGAACTCATATCGAAACCCATCACAATATTTACTCTTTTCCTTACTGTTCGTTAAGTCCAACTAAAATCCGTCACTTTCATTTTATCAAAACGGGGTATAAATTTTTTTTGAAAACTTATGATTCGAAAATCGTGCAAATCGGAGGTCAAACGGGGAAATTATAAGTAAAAGAGTGAGAGAGAGGAAAATTGGAAAAGAAAAAGGAAAAAGAAAATAGAAAATCACCCAAGACGGCGTCGGAAGGGCGCGCAGGCGCGCGGTTGCCCAGCTCGCGAGGGCGCAAGCGGCACCCGCCTCGCTAGGGCGAAGAGGGAGCTCGCGGGCCAAAATTAAAACTTTTTTTTTTTGAAAAAAATACTGATTAACCTCTCCACTTTGCAACCCTATAATTTCACACCCCGAAATCTAAATTTCGCAAACTTAGTGCTATTAGAAAGATAAAAGAGAGTTCTACAACTTTCTAGAAGGATTTAAAAACTAATTTAGCCATTTATATGATCATATTTGGTGTCAAAGATTCAGCCCAAAAACACAATTTCCTACACAAAGCCTAAAATTTGAAAATTCATATCTTTTAGCACACAAGTCGAAACATGACACATTATACCTCGTTGGAAAGATAAAAAGAAGATCTACAAGTTTCATGAAGAGAACAAAAATTAATTCAATCATTAAAGAGGGTAAAAACCCACTTGAAGTTTCAGCCTAAAAACTAGCCAATGGAACAGTAATTTTGCAGCATGAACAGTAACAGCAATCTTCAAATGCTCATAACTTCTTACTCCCATATTCAAACCTTGCAAATCATACATCAAATTATAAGAGGAAAAGATAAGCTACATTTTTCGTGAAGAACGCAAAAGCCAGATCAGTCTCTAAGAGGGTGAAAAAGGCTTCTAAAGGTGCTGCAAAATTCTAGTGGTTCCAACAGTGGCTGAAACCTTTCCATTCTCATAACTTCTTCATCTTAAGTCCAAATATGACAAACTTTATGTCATTGGAAAGATCTAATCATCTTCTACATTCTTCAAGAAGACCACCTAAGCTAAATCAAGCTCTAAAGTACTCTAAACCCTAGGTGAAGTTGCTGCCCAATTTTAACAAAAATTGGACAGCACCTCCCCTATACTTCACCTAACCCAAATTTTCAATCCTTTGCTACAACCTGCATAAGAATTCAATGTTCCAAGGCAGCAACACACTCCTAAACTTCTACACATTCTCAAATCGCAAGGTAATCTTACTCCTAGGCCTTTCTTCAATTCCAATCCATCAAGTTCCATGCTTTCATTCATTCTTTTTTTTTTCTTTTGACATTCTCAAGCATACAACATATATCAAAGCTACACTAAAACCATACTTTTGTTTCATTTACAAAGAAAGTATAAATAATACAAACTTTAGAGGGCATTTTGACCCGATTACATCGAAAGTAGCAAAAATTACATAAAGGTCCAAAATGCGACCTAAAGTCTGTTTTCTCAAAAATAAAACTTCAAACACAACTTCAAAAGCAAAATTGCATCGGAGTTGCCTCAATCCCGATGCGGTGACTCGGTTTCTCGCTCAATACCTGTGGAGGGAAATGGGGGTGAGCACCACGGCTCCGTGGGTGATAATTTAATAAACAAGCAATAAGCAAAATCCATTATTTACTCATTTCAACCAACAAGATCATTTTACAAAAATCATCACATAGACAATTTACAACTCAACTATCACATAAGCACAGAAAAATGATTCGGGTGGATCCGAAACAGAACGTACTACACATTTCCGCGAAGCGGTCATGTGTAGTCGTAACGAATAGGAGTCCTTAAAAAGAACTCCACGGCCACTAGCGGGCAGGCGGGAGAAGCCTATAATAGACAGGTGCACCTGACTCAGAATGGACCACCACAAATCCAAAGATAGCACACATTTCACACAATTTGAAAGTATTAGCCGTAACTGGCCTTACAAATCCATTTTATCCGAAACCAATATTCAATCATTTCAACATGCATTCACAATCAACGAATTACATCTACAAGTTAAACATATTACAAAAAGTACATTATTCACAAAAACAAAGTCATTGGAAAGCATTGATTATAAAAAGTTCCATATACTTATTACTCAATTATTAAAGAACCACCCACCTTAATTCTTTTCACTTTAAGATTGATCCAAAGGCCTTGCTTCTTCCTCCACTAGCCTCACTTCACCTTCATTAAACAAAAGTATCCCATATTCATCAAAGATAGCAAAATTTGACTTCCTAAGGATATGAAAACTTGGAATAACAACTATCTAACTTTACCCATACCTTAACTAAGCCATTTAAGCTAGAACCTACCTAAATAAATTAAAGAAAACCGAAAATCCTTACCTTAAGACAAGACCCACGAAATTCTCTTTTGCTTTTAAGGAAAACTTAAGCTCCTTCTCTTCCCTTCTCCTTAAGCAAACCCTTAAACCTTTCTTTCTAAAGTAAACTAAGTCAAGTTCTTACTCTTTTCTTCTTCTTCTTCTTCTTCTCCAATCCACCGAAGTCTTCTCTTCTCCCTTCTCTTTTCTATAAGTTTCGAAAGTCTCTTATTCCTTGTAGTTTCGGTGGTCCTCCTTTAAAAGTCTTAGGGATTTAACTTCTAACCTAATTAACCTAACAAAACTACGTAGTTTTAAGATCCTACTTACTTTCAATTGATTCTTCCTTCCTTTTTCCTTATAAAATCCGTCCATTACACTCTTTATCCAAGCCCCCTTCATTTGATTTCCTTATTATTAATTTAATGGCATTTAAATGGGCTAAAAGCCCATTTTGCTAAATCTTAAGCCTTACAAACCTAAACAACTTCCTAATTTAATCCTACACTAACTTATTCTTTTAATTTCTAAGAATTTCTCAAAATTCTAATTTTAACTAAACCCTTTCAATTAATTTCTATAAATTAAACACTAAGATCCCAAATTATTCTAACTCAAGGAAAATAATCAATCCAAATCTCAAAATAGAGAGAACATGCTTAAAGCGAATCGGGGCCCAACACGTACCCTATGCGTCGTGCATATTTCAACCCTAGAATGATCTAATCTCATCTCTTTTCTTCATTTCTCTTTTTCTCTTTTTCTCTTTTTTTTTCTTTTATGATTTCTGTTGGCTGTGTTATGGAGGACCATTTTTCATCATTAGCCCTATATGATGAAGAAGATGATTGTATTAAAATTGTTAGTCTTAGCCAATCTCAGGCTGCCACTTTTCAATTTTGTATAGTGGGCATGTTTATGACATATAGTAAGATTAATTTCGAGTCTATGTAGAACACATTAGCCAATATTTGGCATCTCTTGGGAGGGGTGAGTATTAGCGATTTGGGAGCCAAGCGTTATCTGTTTCGTTTTTTCAATCAAGTCGATTTGGATCGGGTTCAGGAGGGTTCTCCTTGGGTTTTTAATAACCATTTGCTAGTGTGGAAGGAGATAGGTGAAAAGGATGATCCGTTGTTATAGATGAAAAGGATGATCCGTTGTTAATCTCATTGACCCATTCTCCTTATTGGGTTTAAGTGCATGATTTCCAACTGGGTTTTATGTCCCATGAGATGGCGAAGCTATTGGGTAATGTTGTTGGGGAATTTCTAGAATATGATGCAAAAGTTTCCCAAGATTATGTTAAGGCATCCTACATGAGACTACGGGTGTTGATAGATATCAGGAAGCCCTTAAAAAGAAGAAAACGGTTAGTGGATGATACTGGTGATATGTTTTATGTGAAGTTTCAATATGAAAAGCTCAAAACGTTTTGTTATTTGTGTGGTATTATCGGTCACACCA
>JANPWT010000007.1:7068591-7086677 GCA_024678245.1 Erythroxylum densum
TTCTCTTTCTTTCTTGATTTTCAACTAAATTTTCAATCCACTCATTCACTTAAACTTTCATAACCTATACAATTATACTCAAATCTCAAATTCATCAAAATCCATCAATTCCTTTTTTTTAATCAATTTTCTTAAAACATAACCATAGCTATTTCATAATTCATATTCAAACATACTTATTTCATACTTTTTTTTATTTCTAATTTCACTAAAAGATCAGGGTCCAACAATTTCTTTCGGTTAAAGTTCACCACGATCAACTCTAGGTTTCGCTGCGGTGAACTTATGAAAATTTCTCGAGAATTCCTCTCAGACGGTGAACTTCTGGAATTCGCTGCGGCGAACTTTTCTCTCCACTAAACATATTTTGATATTTTGGGTATATATTCTTCTGTAGTTATTCAAATGAACTGATTTTTAATTTGAAGTAAACTAGAGACATAGGCTACAAATTATATGAAGAAATAAAATTCTAAATCAGACTCTAAGAATTTCAATTTCTCGGTGGAAATTGAATGCAGGGCACTGACTCAGAATAAAAGTAGTCCGAAAATATTTGGAGTATAACTTTCACAATACTGAACCAAATTGAATGATTTTTGTGTCATTAGAAACCTAAGAGATATAAAGACAATTCTAAAAAAGAAAGTGTTCTCAAATTTCCCTATTTGGATTGTCATAAGCTTGAAAGTTAGTGTTTGAAGAAAAATATGAAATGATTCGATGAGTTATGAAATTAGATTATAATGATTTTATTGAGGAATAAACCATAAGTATAAATGGTACTTATATGAGTTTGGGAATACGAATGTTTATGTGATGTGAATGATAGAGCGATACCCGAGATTGTCATGAACATGCATTGTACATATTTCATATACACACGTGTGCATTACATGAATGCTTATAATTGTGCAAATATTAATGTGTGTGTGCATTATGTGTATTGCATAATTTTGATGTGTAGGATAAACGTCTGCATTCAAACGTTTCCAGATCATTGAAGCTAGTGCTAATATGGAGTGTACAGTGAGTAACCTAGACGGTTTCTCTCAATTAATTGTTTGCTTTAAAAATATGTTTTAAATGATAATATGAATGCGGATTGATTTTGTGATGATGTCGAACAATGAAGGTCCGAGATTTGATGTATGTATGTGATACTGAAGTGCTACTTGTATGTGAATTTGATGAAATACGTGATACATGATTTGATTGTTAAATATCGGATTTAGTTTTGGAAGAAAATTGTGAATATGCATATGAATGCAACAGTGATACTCAACATTATGTTGAATGCCAGACCACAGTCCGAAGATGAATGTGAAATTGATTTTGAATCCGAAAGCATATGATAGACTAAAATCATGTGAATGTGATGCATTCCATTATATGAATGCATGAAACATAAAGGCAGTTGTGACCGGAGTTGCCACCAAAAAAGAGCTTAAAACTCAGAATGTAAAAAAGAGCCTAGGGCTCAGAAAGTGTATAAGAGCCAAAGGTTTACTATGTAAAATGAACCCTGTATCTCCAACAGATAAGGAACAGTTATAAATGAGCCCAGTATCCACAATAGATACGGAATAGTTAGGCACTCGATCACAACAACGTAACAATTGAAAAAGAGTCACATGAGCATTTCATATACACTTTAAATAAGTATGATTGTTTGAAATGCGAAGTTACCTTCCTTGTAAGTGAGAATGTGACATATGATGAATTATGCTAAATCCAAAGATATGAATTACATGTTACATGTATTGATGTGTTGCATGAATTGAGTGAATCATCGATGATGGTTACCTTATTGAGTTCGCAAAACTCACCCAAAATTTGCAATATTTTTTAGGCCCTGAAGAGTTACCCCATTAAATAAACGGAAGTATACACAGCAATCGAGTAAGAGATTGAGGTCGAGATCAGTTTGCGTCTGCATTCGTTTTCTTTATTTTTGGTATCAAATAGAGTTTTTGCAATTATTGTAATTTGTGTATTTGAGCATTTCTATTTTGTAATAACTTTCCATATTGGAGATAATTGTAAATGATTTTGTAATGTAATGAAATTATGACTACAAATACTCTGTATTTGTAATGGGCCTAAATAGCTATTGAAATTCAGATGATTGTATCATTGTGATTGAAATGGTTTATAATTAAATTAGGCCTTTTCAATTATTGATTTCCACATATCCGTGTGTTAATTTTGAAAAATTTGTACTGAGTTTTAATTGTTTGACTATTCTAGTATGCCACCTTCGCGGGGTATACACTCAGATATCACTCAGGATGTCCGGTACGTGTCTTTTGAGAGTGAGGTGCTACATTTTGGTATCAAAGCCCAAAATTAGTATCTTATATGGGCGTTTTTTGAAATATGTGTCAAGTTACATGCATTTTAGACATGTTATAGCAGATAGTAACAACTGATCCCTAATCTGAGTCACATGAGTATGAGTCACACACATGAGCATGTGTTAAGTGCTTAAGTTAATAGAAATAGTTAGAAAAGTGATGATATATCAGAATGTGAGAAAATGGAAGTTGTGGATATTTAAAAATGAGAAATAGTATATGATTAGATATGATAGACAAAGATTTAACACAACTGTATTGGTGGATGTATTATGGAATACGATATTAATATTGTACTTTGATGATATATCCTCGAATGTGAACCCAATGTGAATGCATTGTCGTGGATTGTTTGAGGAAAATAAGGATATAAGTAGAAATGATGAGATTAAAGTGTACAAGCTAAGTTGAAAGAAAATAATTTTTTTATGATCTTGAAAGGTTGAACTTGAACATAGAATGGTTGTGTGAGTATCATGATAAGAGCTTATAATTCAGTATAAGAAGATATTAGGGGAATTGAGACCATAAATTCATAATGATTATGCATCAGTAATTTTGAATTGATTGAGGATATGTATATAAGAAAAGAAATAGACATAATTGACTTTACAAGAGATGAATGATGTGTAATAAGGAGAAAGTTAGAAATGTATATAAGATAGGATTTTATGCAAGAATGAGAAAGAGGTAAGCAAAAGCCCCCAAAGTTAAGTTAGTTTGTTATCATGAGTACATATTTGATAATGGGATTATTATAATAAGTGAGAATATTGGGCACATATGTATTATATGTGTGGGATAATATAGGAAGCAATCTAAGACTTATTGAATATTGTTGGTTATAGTTCCCATAGTTCAAAGTCTAAGATGAATTAGAGTAATACATGAAAGTGCTAATAGTGATCAATAGAGGATAGACTGAGGTTATTAATGATGTTACTATGGGTGATGAATTTTATGAAAAAGAAGAAGGGCACGATCGTGGCACATTCCCTACGATCGAGGACAGATACAAAAGAAGAATTGTTGTCTTGAATCAAATGAGATTAAGGTATCCTGAATATAAGTTATTAATTGGTGAATTGTCTTAAAAAGACATCCTTAGAAAGGATGGAATGATCTTGATGATATATACCAAGGTATTAGAGTAAATGAATTGCTTAATGCTTTATTGAGCCTTACTAGAAAGGATATTCTTATCATTTAAGTTATGACATAAATTAATCTCCTTGAGGTTACTCCAAATGTCTGATCAACAATGATGATAACAGTGGAAAGATAAAGGTTACATGAACAACATAGATGATAGTAGCAAGAAATCTTCTTTCAAAGAAGAATTTCACTGAATTTGGTTAAGCAAATCGGATAGTTAATTTTAAGAATGATCAATGAAGAAACAAATCAACAATGAATACGTAATGAATCAAAAGTGAATAGTGGAGTCCTATTGCTAACAGAGACATAAGCATAAGATATAGAATATGTTGCCGAGAGTGTATGTATTTGGTTTGATGTGAAGTGTCTAATTACGCTAGTGGATTCATGAATTGAGGAGATACAAATTGGATCTGATGAATGTGTTACCAACATAGGAAGTGAAGATTTCAAATAGATTAAAATGTGTGGAGAAACTATTATGAATGAATAGGCATTTGAATAAGTCAATGTGAAATAAGAGGAAATTGAATGAATGGAGAAAATTATTTAAGAAAAGAAGTCAATTGGGAAACTGAAAATAACATGAGATAATACTACCCTGTTGAGGAATTAGATACTTAAAGAATTATGAGAACAAATCATGGGCATAAGGAGTTTTGGGTTATATCTATTGGAGTTAACAATGCCCCCGAAAGTATTGAAAATTTAAGTGATCCAAGCAAAACAGGATCAATTAGTGACTATGATTATAAATGATATATCGAGTGTATGTAAAAAGAAAAGAGCATAATTTGAAACTTGAGGATAAATCTTACATATCATGAAGGTAGAAACAATTATAGGTCGAGTTCAACAAGAGTGAATCTTGGCTTGATCAAATAAAATGTTGAATCTTCTAGTAACTGAACATGGCGTATTGAGAGACCCAAGGAAATATAGGTAATGAAGAAGTAAGAAACTACAAATAATATATAAGAGATTCGAAGTTCTTTAGAACTAGCTGTATGTTGGATACTACCAGCGACTGTTAAGGGATTTTTATTGATCTTATCTTGTGATAAAAATGTTTGAGGAAAAATGTGTAAACCGTATCAGTGATGAATGTAAAGAGAATTTTGAGGAATTATAACACCGATGTTAATTATATCTGTTGGATTTGGAGATTATGCAGTATATCATGAAGTTTCACATCAGAGATTAAGATACAATCTGTTGTAACATTATAAAGTGATTTTGTATGCATAGAGACAATTAAAGTCTCATGAGTTGATTTTGATACATGATTTAGAATTTACTACAATGGTGATTGCTTTGAGAGCTTGGAGGCATTATATGTACAGTGAAACATTTTGGATCTATATATAAATATATAGATCATTAAAGTTTGAGGTAATTATGAAGTTTGTAAAAACTAAATATAAGGCTAAGACAATGAATAGAGTTACTGAAAGATTTTGATTAAGCAAATGAGTATTTTCCAGTAAAGCTAGTGTTGTAATTTGATGCATTGAACAGTAAATTAAATAATGGTGTAACACAAATTCAGATATTGAGGTTACCAAATCTAGTGTAATAAAGAGCATGGAATGTTGAGATGAATTTTGGGCAAATCAAAGTACTCTTAGCTATTGAATTTAAGATCGATTTCACATGAAAAGATTAGCAAAGCCCAAATTGAGAATTTGGAAATTGTGGATCTTATTGAGGAATAAAAAATGAATTCAAATTTGAGTTTGAGTTAGAAAATGATATTTGGTGACTGAATCTAAAAGGATGTGTACCCGATAAAGATGATTGAACAAAGAGATTACTAGAGAAAGAACAAATAACAACCTAAGCTATACATCCTAGTAGGAATACGCCGAAATAGTATTTAACTACTAAGGATTAAGAAGCAAGTGACTGTATGTATAAGTTGCCAACAGTCTGAAATGTTGGAGACATGCTTAGAACTTATATTTTGAAGTTCATAGAAACATAAGATCAATGTATAGTTCTAATTGGCTTCAAGCCTAACAATCATTATCATATTGATGTCATTAGAATACTGCATGAGGCGTTATATGACAAAAAAGGATCGTTTGCCCTTACAATGAAATGAAGAGGGCCTAAAAATGATTAAAGGCCAAAAAAATTGATTCAAGATACTGTTAATGAGTGAAATGAATCTGTAATAGGATTTAAATGATCCAAGATAATGATGAATGAGTTAAGTGGATCAACATCGAAGTTATAGAATATCGTGAGATAGACATAAGGGTTGAGTGTATTAACACTGAAGAGATGTGAAATATCAAGTGAAACGTGAAATACTTCTAAGAGTATCACCTTGTAAAGGTGTGTTTAGATAGATATTGAAACTGGAGGTGAAAATTTTGAGTAATGTGAAAATTCACCAAGGAAATAGTTAAAATAGTGTAATATATAAACAAGTGATTAAAAGACCTGTTGAGTCTATCGACTGTGGTCATTTGGAAGAAAGTATTTGAGTGATGAATTTATATGGAAAACGGAGGTGCATATGAAGAAATAATACCCCGCCTTTTTGATCAATCAGATAAGAATTTCGAGGACGAAATTTATTGAAGGGGGAGAAATGTAACATCCCGTTTCCATACTAAGGATTAGAACCCTAGATTTCAGTTATTGAGAAAATAGCAATAAGAGAGTAGAAAAATGCATTTCATGCTTATGCATAATGTTAGCACTCATACATATGAATTTGAATTTTTGCATAAATCAAAATGACAGTACATGCATTCATTGACAATTGTTGGGTATAATTGATCTATAAATGTGATTATAATTGGAATTGTGAATTATTTGTATTGAAGATTGATTTTTGAGAGTATAAGCATTGATTTAGAATTTTTGGTGAAATTTGAAAATTTTCTAAAATTTAAGGGTATTTTGGGACTAGTAAAATTGCCAAGTGGCAAAACGATTGTTAAATGGTAGTAGAAATAAGAGTCGAATGATAATGGAAAATTTTATATGTGACATTAAGATTTAATGACTTATGTCATTGAAAATTGGGAGACAATTGGAGACAAAATGGACTAGTCATTAAAGTGGACCAAATGAAACCATGGAGAAGTGACATGTGGCAAGTCACATGTTTCACTTGCCACATCACTTGATGGAACACATTTTTATAAAGTGAAAGACCATATTTTGGTCTTTCACTCGTCAAAAATGACATCTCCTTTGTTCTCCATCTTCTTCTTTTCTCATCTTCTCCATTTTTCTTCTTCTTCACTCATGACACTCTCTTCTCCAAGCCACAAGTTAAACGTTGCTTTCTTCCATGACTAGCCATTCTATTTTCTTCATTTCTTACTAAAAACCTAACCCTACCACCCTTGAATGGTGATGCATGTGTGAGAGAAGAAAGCTAGGGTTAAGAGAGAGCTTGAAGAGTTTGAAGATTTTGAAGCTAAACAAGTATGTATAAGCATCACTCTTCTTGAATTGAAGAATGAAACATGTTTTAATGATAGTTAAGAGTTAAATGTTCATAAAATGAGGATGGGTTCACGATGAAAAGTGGATGAGAAATGGGGATAGATTCATGTCTTATTTTTGTGTTTTGATTTACAATAGAGTAGGGAATGACATAATGTTGGATTGGGTGAGTGAATGGTGTTTAATGGGCACTGGAAAAATGTTGGCTGTAACATTTTCCATGTGATTATGTTTCAGTTATTTAGCAATAATTTTTTCTCTAGTTATCTAAATGAGATTCTTGATTTGCATTAAACTAGAGACATATAGCTACATTTTTCGTGAAAAAGTCGAATTCAAAATATGTTTAGAAGAGTTTCAAAATTTGATCTGAAGTTGAAAAACTGGGTATGCATCTATGGAAATTCGTTGCGGCGAACTTGAAGGTTAGCTAGGATTTCTTTCAGATAAAGTTGGCCAACTCTAGGTTTCATCGCAGCGAACTTGTGAAAATTTCATGAAAATTCCTCTCAGGAGGTGTTTGCCACGACGAACTTTTAGAATTTACCGTAGCGAACTTTTCTCTTTACTGAATATGTTTCAGTATTTTGGTCATATCTTCTTTTGTGGTTATCCAAATAGATTGATTTGTGATTTTGAGTAAACTAAAGACATAGGACTACAAATTATCTGAAGAAATAAAATTCTAAATCGGACTCTAAGAATTTAAATTTTGCGGTGGAAATTGAATGCAGGGTACTGACTCAGAATAAAAGCAGTTCGAAAATATTTGTAATATATCTTTCACAATACTGAACCAAATTGAATGATTTTGTGTCATTAGAAACTTAAGAGATAAAAAGACAATTATCAAAGAGAAAGTGTTCTCAAATTTCCCTATTTGCATTATCTAAATGATCAAGAACAATATACCTAAAAGTTAGTTTTTGGAGCTGAAATGATTCATTGGGTTATGAAATTAGATTCTAATGATTTTGTTGAGGAATAAACCATAAGTATAAATGGTACTTATATGAGTTTGGGAATACAAATGTTTACGTGATATGAAAGATAGAGCAATACCCAAAATTGTCATGAACATGCATTATACATATTCCATATACACACGTGTGCATTACATGAATGCTTATAATTGTGCAAATATTAATATGTGTGTGCAATGTATGTATTGCATAATTTTGATTTATAGGATAAATGTTTGCGTTCAAATGTTTCCAGATCATTGAAGCTAGTGCTAATCTAGAGCGTATGGTGAGTAACCTAGATGGTTTCTCTCAATTAATTGTTTATTTTAAAAATATGTTTTAAATGATGATATAAATGCGGATTGATTTTATGTTGATGCCGGACAATGAAGGTTCGAGATTTGATGCATGTAAGTGATACTGAAGTGCTACTTGTATGTGAATTTGATGAAATACGTGATACATGATTTGATTGTTAAATGCCGGACTTAGTTTTGAAAGAAAACTGTGAATATGCATATGAATGCAATAGTGATACTCAACATTATGTTGAATGTCAGACCACGGTCCGAAGATGAATGTGAAATTGAATGTGAATTCGAAAGCATATGATAGACTGAAATTGTATAAATGTGATGCATTCCATTACATGAATGCATTAAACATAAAGGCAGTTGTGACCGGAGTTGCCACCAAGAAAGAGCTTAAAGATCAGAATATAAAAAAGAGCCTAGAGCTCAGAAAGTGTATAAGAGGCAAAGGCTCACTATGTAAAATGAGCCCGGTATCTCCAATGGATAAGAGACAGTTATAAATGAGCCTGGTATCCACAATAGATATGGGACAGTTAGGCACTCGGTCAAAACATCGTAACAATTGGAAAAGAGTCATATGAGCATTTCATATACATTTTAAATAAATATGTTTAATTGTTTGAATTGCGAAATTACCTTACTTTTAAGTGAGAATGTGACATATGATGAATTATGCTAAATGCAAAGATGTGAATTACATGTTACGTGTATTGATGTGTTGCATGAATTAAGTGAACCATCGATGATGGTTGTCTCATTGAGTTCGCAAAACTCACCCAAAATTTGCAATATTTTTCAAGCCTTGAAAAGTTACCCCGTTAGACAAACGGGAGTAGACACTACAATCGACTTTCTAGATTGGAGATGTTTGTAAATTATTTTGCAATGTAATGAAATTATGACTACAAATACTATGTATTTGTAATGGGCTTAAATGGCTATTGAAATTCGGATGATTGTATCACTGTGGTTGAAAAAGTTTATGATTAAAATGGGTCGTTTCGATTATTGATTTCTGCCTACGCGTGTGTTAATTTTGAAAAATTTGTATTGAGTTTTAATTGTTTGACTGTTCTAACATGCCAACCTCCGGGGTATGTACTCGGATATCATTCAAGATGTCGGGTACATGTCTTTCAAGAGTGGGGTGTTACAAATTTGCATCTAATTGATTGGTTGCAAGAGTATAAATTAACAATCTCCTACTTGCACTAAAGCTAATTCCTTATGAATCTATTACCATATCCATCCATATGTCAATCACGTCTCTTTAGAGACAATGGTTTAGTAAGAGGATCTGCTAGATTCTCTTTAGTGGGAAGTCGCTCCGATGTTATATTTTTTCGCTCCATTATCTCCCTGATCAAATGAAACTTCCTGAGTACATGTTTGGACCATTGATGAGACCCGGGTTTCTTTGCTTGCACAATAACACTGTTGTTGTCATAATACAATACTATAGGCTTAACAATGCTAGGAACCACTCTAAGTTCAATGATCAACTTTTAAATCCAAACTACTTCCTTTGCCACCTCTGACACTGAAATGTACTTTGCCTTAGTTGTTGAATCTGCAATGGTTGGTTGTTTGGAACTCTTCCAACTTACCATACCACCATTTAGAATGAAGATTTACCTTGACTATGATCTACTATCATCGGGATTTGATTGGAAACTAACATCTAAATATCCTTGAACTCTCAGTTCATTTCCTCCATAGACCAAGAAAACATCTTTAGTTCTTCTCAAGTACTTTAAGATATTTTTCACAATTGTCCATTAACCCTTACTAGGATTAGACTAAAACCTAGTCGTTATGCTCAAAGCATAAGAAACATCCAGTCTAGTACATAGCATCGCATAAATGATTGATCCAATTACCGAAGCATATGAAATACAATCCATTTTATATCTATCCTCTTGTGTCTTTGGACACATACACTGTGAGAGAGAAATCCCATATGACATGGGTCAGAATCCCCTCTTGGAATTCTCCATGCTTTCTTTAGCACTTTATCTATGTAAGTGGATTGTGACAATCCAAACAACCTTTTTGATCTATCTCTATATATCTTTATTCCCATAATAGAGGTTACTTCTCCCATATCCTTCACAGAGAAGTTCTTAGATAATCATATCTTTACATATTGTAGTATAGGTATGTCATTTCCAATTAGCAATATGTCATCTGCATATAGCAATAAGAAAAAGATTGCACTCCCACTAGCCTTCTGATAGACACATAGTTCATCTACATTTATGATAAAATCAAACTCTTTGATTGTCTCATCAAAACGGATGTTCCAACTTCGTGAAGCATGCTTAACTCTATAAATGGGCCTTTGCAACTTGCATATTTGACTAAGAAACCTTTTGGATTCAAAACCTTTAGGTTGTGTCATATACACATCCTCCTGCAAATTCCCATTGAGAAATATAGTTTTGACATCCATCTGTCAGATTTCATAATCATGATATGCTGCTATGGCTAACAAGATCCTGATGGATTTTAGCATAGCTATTGGTGAAAAGGTTTCATCAAAATCAACTCCTTGTTTGTGTTTGTAACCTTTAGCTACTAACCTTGCTTTATACGTATGTACATTACCATTCATATCAGTTTTTCTCTTAAAAACCCACTTGCATCCAATAGGTACAGTACTAGCAGGTGCATCAACAAAAGTCCATACTTGGTTAGTGTACATGGATTCCATTTCAGATCTTATAGCTTCTTGCCATTTAAAAGAATCAATGTCAGACATTGCTTTTTTAAAATTAGTAGGTTCATCATGTATGAGCAATACATTATCCTTTCCTTGCTCAATATGTAAATCTAATATAATGGGAGGACGACATATTTTACTAGTTCTTCACGGACTATGTGTCTTTTGAACTCTTGATTGTACATTATATTATTAACTTGAGGTTCTTGTTCTATTTCGATGTGAATTTGTGGCTTTTAAACTTCTCTAAGTTCAACTCACTCCCACTACTTTCTTTGAGAATAAATTCTCTTTCTAAGAATGTAGCATGTCTTGAGACAAATACCTTTTGCTCAATAGGATGATAAAATTGATAATCGAAACTATCTTTTGGATGCCCAACAAATTTGCATCTATCTTATTTAACTTGAAGCTTATCAAAGAGGCCACACTTCACATAAGCTTCACATCCCTAAATCTTTAAGTGTGATAATCCATGTCATCTACCAGTCCATATCTCATATGGTATCTTATCAACTGATTTAGATGGAACTCTATTTAGAAGATATATTGCAGTTTCAATTGCGTATCCCCAAAAGGACATAGGAAGGATTGCATTACTCATCATAGAACGTACCATATCTAATAGTGTACAATTTCTCCTCTTAGAAACTTAATTATGTTGTCGAGTTGTAGGAGGAGACTATTGTGAGAGAATCCCATTTTCTTTGAAGTAACCAAGAAACTCGTGGTCTAAGTATTCACCACCTCGATATGATCTAAATGTTTTAATATTTTTACTAGTTTGTTTCTTAACCTCTAATCTAAATTCTTTGAATGTTTATAATGATTCAGACTTTTGTTTCATCAAGTACACATAACCATATCTAGAATGGTCGTTTGTGAACGTAATGAAATACGAGAATTTACCTCTAGATTTTGTGGATATAGACCACATATATCTGAATGTATTAATTCTAAAAGCTCACTAACATGTTATCCTTTTCCCTTAAAGGGTAGTTTGGTCATCTTTCCAAATAAACAAGATTCATAAGTTTCATATGATTCATAATCAAAATGATCCAAATATCCTTTTTATGTAATTTTGTGATTTTTGTTTTATTGATATGACCTAACTTACAATGCCATAAATAAGATGGAGTTTGGTTACTTAATTTTCTTTTCTTACTATTTATATTAAGAATTAGCCTTTCAAGATCTAACTCATACAAACCATTTGTAAGTAATCCATATTCATAATAAATATCATCTTTATAAAAAGAACAACTGTTATCCTTAATTACAAAGACAAATCCATTCAAATCTAAATAAGAAATAGAAATGATGTTTCTTGTAATAACAACAACATAATAATAATTATCAAGTTCTAATACAAGGCCAGAAGGTAAAATTAAACTACAAGTTCCTATAGCTAATACAATAACTCTTGCTCCATTTCTAACTCACAGATCCACTTTGCCTTTCTTCAATGATCTACTCCTTGTTAATAGCTACATGTTATTACGTATGTGAGAACCATAACCAGTTTCTAATACCCAAGAATGTGGAATGTAAGTAGAAAGCATGATCTCAATTATAATCATACTTGAAGAGATAGATTCCTTAAGCTTCTTATCTTTCAGGCTTGTAAGATAAAATGGGTAATTCCTCTTCCAATGTCCTTTGACTCCGCAATGAAAACGTGCCCTTATCATTGCTCTTCTTCTTGACACCTCCTTTGGTATGTACTACATTAGTATAAGCCTTCTATTTCATGTTATTATTCTTCTTAAAGCCCTTTTTCTTGCTTTTAGAAGAACTGACAACAAGTACATAAATGGGTTCCTTCTTAAGACACCCTTATGTAGTCTTAAGCTTGCTCAACAGTTCAGGCAATATCATGTCCTTTTGGTTCATCTTGAAGTTCATGACAAACTGTGAAAAACTTGAACTTAGAGACTACAACACCAGGTCAACTCTTAACTCTTGGTCCATAAAAAAACCTAATTGGGCCAATTTTTCAATATACCCAATCATTTTCAGCACATGAAGGTTGACTAAAGATCCTTCTGTCATCTTGCATTGAAACAATGTTGATATCTCTCCACCCTACTTTTGCACCAAATAACTCCTTAAGATGCAATATCATAGTAGGTGCATCCATGTTCTCATGATGCCTTTAAAGTTCAGGAGACATGCAAGCTAACATCACACATGTAGCTTTTTCAACGTCATCAATATAACGTTGATATTTCTCCCAATCTTTGTCAGTTGCATCTGAACAAGGTTCTAATAGAGCAGGAGTATCAAGAAAGTATAACTTATTTTCTTACCTAAGAACTATTCTTAAGTTTTGTAACCAGTCTGAAAAGTTAGGTCCAGTCGGCTTATTAGCATCCATGATGCTCCTCAATGTCAGGTTAGTACTCATCTTCAAATTCAATAACCAAATAACATAAAAGGAGCATATATTAGTTTATATCCAAAATCAAATAAAATAAGGACTTCAAAATTATTTCATTACTCTCACTATTTTATTCAAAATAATAGCCCTCACTATTGTATCGAAAAATTATCAAATAATTTCCTAATGGGCTAAGCTCCTATTTAAAATTTATTGATCTTGAGTTTACTTAACAAACCAACTAAAATTAAATTAGGTAGAAAACTACTTTTCAATCACATCTCATGTGCTCCTAGAACCGTTAGGTGACAACTTTTGCCAAAATATATCACATATGTTATTCCTAACCCTTCCTCTAAATCTATATGATCATGAGTTTACTCAGCCAAATCATACAAATTTAGTTAAGTAGGACCCATTAATTTAAGTTAAAACATATATGGGTTAAAGTGACCTTGAGTTTACTCAACAAGCTAACCAATAAATAGAATTATGGTTTTGTTCTCAAACAATGAAAGGCAACTATCACGTTCTTAACATGTACTTAATATTTTATTGAGGCATTTAAAATTTCAAAAAAATTTCAATATCATCAAAATAATATAATATCATTATATTATAATTTCAAACATAATCTAATTATGAAAGAAATTATTTAAAACTTTTGCTTGATTCTAGTTATTGATTTGATAACAAATTTAATTTAATAATTCAACTCTCGAAATTAAATTTCAAAACT
This sequence comes from Erythroxylum densum, assembly GCA_024678245.1. Lineage (NCBI taxonomy): Eukaryota > Viridiplantae > Streptophyta > Magnoliopsida > Malpighiales > Erythroxylaceae > Erythroxylum > Erythroxylum densum. The sequence goes on from JANPWT010000007.1 coordinate 7,082,698, forward strand.
TTTCCTAATAAAAATTCGCTTTGAAAACAAATTTGAAAATTTAGTAAAACACTTTTCAATTTTATTAGGAGTATAAATTAATTTAATATCTATTAAATTAATTAAGTTGAAACTTTAAGGTTTTTATAAAAACATATAAAAGGCTGATTGGCGCACCAGACAATCAGGAAGATCAACTGTGCAGACACTTGCACTGCACGCGCCCGCAGTCAACAAAGCATTGACTGACGTGTGCACTGCACGGGCCAGTCAAGTTTATAGGTAACAACATCACGGGCCCATCATCTTCTCCAAAAATCGTCCCCCATTTCTGCCTCCAACATTTCAAAGAACCAACGCCCACAATCCCTCTTGTTTCTACGTTTACCCAACCGTTGGGTAACATTCACAACTCATCATGTCGCTCCAACGCTTCCTGCCTTTCGGGTAGTGCTCCACGTCACTCACGCAAAGTACCTTGCTTGGACTATAACTATCCACATCGGTGAATTGTCGCTACTAAGTTGCTCATCGTCGTCCTCTTTGTCGCCTACGTCTATGGATGATTCATTGTTTTTCATGGTAGTGATGCCAATTAGTGGCGTCATCGATCCACAATCACCAATGGCAAAACATCACCGATGAGAAATTCCTCAAGTGGTTTTTAAAACCACTTGTTTGTGTAATATTTAAAACCAGTAAACATAAACAAGGCAAATACATTAGTAGAAATAGGGAACTCACATAGACAGAAACAAAATAAGGTAGACGCAAATCAATTTGTTTAGAATCTATATGTGGGCATTCCAGAAACATAAAACGTAGAAAGGAAAATTCCAGAAGCAATCGTGCATAAAACTAGGCAGTGCGTAAATACATAAATAAGTTTCAGAAACCATAATATACACATATACAGAACACATCATATGTGAGCATTCTTCAATATTCTAGAAGCAAAATAAAAACAGATTTCTAGAAACAAAATAGAGGTAAAAAAACACATAAGCTTTTAAAAGCATGTGTAAGAAAGATTCTAGAACATAAAAACAATATGCCCCAGAACGCATAAACCTCATTCTTGCCAATTATTTAAAACCAGAATAGAGAAGAACAATCACAAGACATTAGCATAAACAGATTCAAATCCTTAAATTTTTATCAACATCAATAACAATCAAGCCTCTAATTCAAGATAAATTAAAGGAGACTCTGATAGCATTATTGGAATCTAACCGTGATCAAATCACGGACGCAACAGAAAACAAACAATTTTGTAGATTCCTAGCGGATCCCGATAATTAAATAAACTTGAATAAAACACACAAATGAATTAGAAATTGTACTTTATTTGTCTTCTTGTTGAAAAAATCTTTGAAACTTTTAGGATTAATCAATCACAAGTTGTTCAATTATCCAGCCTTTGATGGTATCCATATAGCAATTCTCAAAACTTGATTTGAGACGAAGAAGACAAAGTGTTCTTCCCATTTTAAATAGAAAAATCATAAGGGTCTTTAATTAAAATTAAATTTCTTTAATTATAATCAAAATCAAAATCAAAATCTAATTATAATTAATTTAATTTTAATAAAGTCAAATATATCATATTTGATCCCTAAAGTTTCTCAAAATTTATAATTAAGTTCAACATAATTAAATTGATTTTTCTTTCACAAATTGTTTTTTGATGTGTGACCCATTAGGTTCTTCTTTTAATTTATCTTTAATTCTCTAATTAAACAATTCATAATCATAAATCATGATTGATGTCTAGTATCATGTCATGATTACCCAAATATAAGGAATGTCAAAGTGATTGACTTAACCTGTCTATGCATGGCTATGATGCATGATTTAATCATTTCATCATTCAATATTCTAATTGGACATAGTATGAATACAGTGTTTACTCTTATCATCCAATCATGTTCGTTCTTGCTAATTAGTAATTGATTTATAGTTGAAATTTGAAAAATACCTTCTAAAATGTCAATTCACTTTGGTCAGAGAATTTCATAAATCATTACTAATCAAGAATAATAGAATATTCTCTCTAATTACTTTAGAGTGACAAATCGTATGTTGACTTACTCAACTATCTCTATATAGTTCATACTGTATCTAATTACTACTGACTTAATTATCCTTAGACGATTCATAAGTAGCATTAAAACACAGTAATTCCTACATAAGATACCTTGGTAATCTCAAGTCTGAGGATCAATTATACAACCATCATTATGAGATAATCTATAGACACATAAGTAATATTCCTTTTGGAATTTTCGTAATCCAGTCAATTTAGTGACTTATTCTCTAATAATCACCTACACATTAGTTTAAGTATCTCCGTACTTTAATTTATGGGATCAATTACTTTCTTCATAAGAAAGAAACATAATGTGTACTAGTTTTACCATTTCAAGAATATCTAGCCTTGAAGAAACTATAACTAGGAACATTTAGGAATAACACATAAGTGTAAATTGAATCTCATAATTATAATCTCATCATAATTTCAATTACATAGTAATTATTCCAAGGATTTTATCTTTAGTATTAAAACATAAAACATTAATTAAATTAATCATAAAGATAAATAAAGCCTTTTTATTATTTAAAATATAATGTCATACATTAATTTGCATCCAATTGATTGGCTGCAAGGGCATAAACTAACAATCTCGCACTTGTACTAAAGTCAATCCCCTATGAATCTAATACCATATCCGTCCATATGACGATCATGTCTCCTTTGAGACAATGGTTTAGTAAGAGGATCTACTATATTCTCTTCAGTGAAAACTCGCACCAATGTTATGTCTTTCCACTCCACTATTTTCCTGATCGAGTGAAACTTCTTGAGTACATGTTTGGACCATTGATGAGACTTGGGTTCCTTTGCTTATACAATAGCATCATTGTTGTCACAAGACAATATTATGGACTCAACAATTCTAGGAGCCACTCCAAGTTCAGTGATGAACTTCTTGATCTAAACTGCTTCCTTTGCTACCTCTGACACTGAAATGTACTATGCTTCAGTCATTAAATCTGTGATAGTTGGTTGTTTGAAACTCTTCTAATTAACGACATCAATATAAAGAGTAAAAATATAACCTTACTGTGATCTACTAACATCTTGATTAGACTGAAAAATAGCATCCGAATGACCCTGAACTCTCATCTCAGCTCTTCCTATTAGACCTCGATCTTTTATTACACTTTAGCATTGGTAAAGGACTATTAAATGAGGAATTGGGTAGTAGAAGCAAGAGAATTCAAGGATTTCTTCTATTATGTATAATTGTGTAACTTGTAGGTTATGTATGAAATTTTGGAAGATGTGAGAAAAATTGATTTCGGTTTTGAGGATTTTGAGAGTGCTACAAAATTTATAGTAAATGGATTGTTTTAAATGGAATTGAAAAGTAAGAAATGAATAGTAAAAGTGTTAAATTTAGGGAATTGCAAGTCTGACTTTTTGGGATGAATAGTAGGAAAGTTGACTTTTTGAGCTGAAACTTTCATGAATTTTTCTGGTTTGATTTAGACAGAATTTGATAAAATAATCTTCATGAAAGTTATAGATTCTGTTGATAGCTTTCTATCTCTATAAAGTATGACATGTTTCGATACCGGGATTGAAAGTTATGATCTTTTGAATTTAAGTTATTTTGCTTTGTTTTTGAAAATGCTTATTAGGGTAAGTTTGTGTGTATTGTGTTTTGAGGCCAATTTTGTACTGATGTGGTTTGAATTGAAGAAAGTAGTCTACATAAAAGTTATATAGAAATTGCATAGCTTTACAATGATGTATAATATGTTATTTTTGATTGTGGAAATTAGAAGATGTGAAATTTGGAAGTTTGGATGTTGTTTTAGGATGACAAATTTCTGGCAAAAAAATTGATTGAAAAATTGACCTAGTTAGAGGTTGAAATTGCCTTTTAAGTGCTTCATGAAAGTTTTATATTATGCTTTTATCTTTCTATTTATGT
>JANPWT010000007.1:7138922-7149485 GCA_024678245.1 Erythroxylum densum
AATAATCCAAAATATTAAATCATAATCTGATTTCATATATAGTGATTGAGAAATCCTAGGTTTGAATTGATCCAAGATAATTGGAAAGAGTTGATTGCAAGACATAAATCTTTTGGATTATGGTCAAATCTAATAGAGGGATTCATAAAATGGCAACATAATCTTATAAAATTTAATTTAAGTAATTCAGTTAGAACTAGGATTAGTTGTTATTAGATTCAAGGTCAAGTACTATCATGCCATAAGAGTCTCCACAAGCTAATAAATCATCAAAATAATTGCATAACAAAAGATCAATTGGTTAAGGCTTAGGGAGATTCAAACCTAAATAATAATCACTTGATATTGGTAATTAACTTAGCACTTCGTAATTCTTTGTCTAAATAGTGATGTTCATTTAGTTTATTTGTCAATTTCAATTCTTTAATTAAAAACTGCAATTAATTCTTAGGTTTGATAATAGAATAATATTAATTACTAGTACTAACAATCCTTTTGGGCTCAACCAGTACGTAACAGTACTATCTATATCTATACCGTGCACTTGCACTAATTCAATATTGACACTAACGAAAAAAAGTCAATCAATACAGTAAGGAAATAATTTGATACATCTGATGGGATTTGGTAATGGAAGTAGGGATTTGACAATTGACCAATGATTTTTTTCAAAGAGACGGGAAAAAATAAATGGTTAAGAAAATAAATGAGTAAATTATGTGAATAAATTATATAAAGATGACACTATGCAAAAACTAATACATAAGTTATAGACACATTTTAAATTTTATAAACGAAACTAAGACCTTTAGGAATATTAAATCATGAATATTAAATTATAATGAAATAATTTACTTATTTAAAAAATTAATCTTTACAAGTTATTTTCAGGATCTTAATATTAAAAAAGACAAATATTAAAATCAACTGATCAATTAATAAATAAATTTATTTTTAACAATAAGAGTTATTATTTATTAAAGTAAATTAAACAGAACTGAAAGTTGATTAATTCAAAATTTTTACTCCTTATTTACTATGTACCGATTTTATAACAATTTCATACCCGTTGAACCTTTAAACCTTAAATCTTTCCTTTGATAAGTTCGATGCTCGGTTCAATTTTTAAAACATTAAAATTTATTACATAAAGTAATTAGGGAGAATGTTTTATTGTTCTTGATTAGTATTGATTTTGAAAATCCTTAGCCAATGTGAGATAACTTGTTGAAAATATTTTTCAAATGTCATTAATTGAATCAATTATTAACGGTAGATACCTAACATGATTTGACTCAAATGAAATACACATTAATTTCATGCTTTATGTATATTAAGAATATTATGTGATGAAATGATTAAACTATATGAAAAAATTGTGCACAAAAAGGTTAGTTAAAACTATTTTGACATTCCTAAATATTTGAGTGGTTAAGATGTATTACTAGACCCTAATATTGATCTATAGATACAAACTGTTTAATTAGAGAATTAAAGACAAATTAAAGAATTTTAATTTATCTAATCTTAAATATGATTTAGAGTTATAATTTATATCTATTGTCAACATATTTAAAAACCTAATTGGTCACAAATAAAGCATAAGTTAAAGAGAGAATAAATTTTATTTAACTAGACTTGAATTTAAAGTTTGAAAAACTTTATAAGTAAATATGAGCTATTTAATAAATAAAGATCAATATGAGATATAGAATTTCATTTAGGTATCATTCATATTTAATTAGAATTATTTATAATTCAAATTAAAGTTTAATTAAAATTAGAATTTAATTCCAATTGCATTACTAAAGTGTCTAAAACTTATTATAAATAGGCTTAAGTTGTAATGGAGCCAACATTTTTTACTTAACCCTCTCTGTAAGAATTATAGAGTTCTCTTAAACTGTATTGTAGATACTATTAGAGGTCGGACACTTGTACTGCTACAATGGTTGAGATGGATTAATTTTGGAAACAGTTTGAGAGATACAATAAGAATATAATCAAGCTTCGGAATAAGATACGAATCAAGATTCATGTTTTATTATGATTTAGTTGTTAATTATTTTATAGAATTAAAGTGATATTAGTTTTAGGGAAGTCAAAATACAAAAAGGTTTCATAATTATCTTATTGTGGTCGGGATAGGATCTCATCTCAACTTTTCAACAGTTTTGTGGGGTAAATGAATTGAAGTTTTGTACACTTGTTATTTTATGTCCCATGGAGAAGTATTAAACTCCTAATAGGAAGAAATTGAGGGCTAATAACTTGCAAGACAAAGGTGGATAAAGATATCGACTAACAGAAAAAAGGACAACTCAGAATAACTACAAGAAAAATAGATAACTTCACTTGTAGCATTTTTAATGCTAGTACAACTAATTAATTAAAATATTCATTTAATATACCAATTAGTTCAATTATTAGAATCCTAATAAGAGGTTTAAGGAGGCATATTGACCAATAAGTATGTTTAATGTTCTTGCACTTCGCTTGAATGGCCAACAAAAGTTGACATTTCCTTATCCTTTTATATTGATATGCAAATAACTGTTTAATGATCTCTCAGTCAATAAGAAAATAAAATAAATAATTAGGAGGAAAAAATGGTTATTGTCGATGAATTCATTTATGAGAATATATTTTTATTTTTAATCTACATTTTAAAATTGGTTTAAGATTATGGAATTAACATATATATCATAGATTAAATCACTTATAAATGTTAATCTACCACTTAAAGGAATTTTAAAAAGAAAAAAACTTTTCTCCATTTTCAAGTTCTAATTTTTCTGATGATGTCCGTTTTGAACTTAAAATCATATCTTATATTTATTAATTCAAAATTATTAACTACTCTTTGGTAGTTAGAAGAAAATTAACTAAATTATAAATCATATGAGTATATCTGTCATCTCATACTCACACATGATATGTTTATTTGATAGAAATTTTGTTGTTTTTATATTTATCCAATAACTCATGTGACCAACAGACAACGAGAGCATATTGGTATATATCTTTTAGGAATATATGACAGCTCGACTAATAAATCAATTTATAAGAGGATTTAGTATGTTATACCTTAGATCATTTGTTACAGCATTTTTCATTTCAATCTCATTATATAATTGCTTTCTATTTGTACTACCTTCAACATAAAAGGTGAACCCTTTTGAATAAATTTTAATGCAAACTTATATTTATAATGATCTTTCTTATTTTTAAATCACCTCAATTAAATTCACTCATTTTTATAAAATTCCCTATTATATTAAATCTTAATGATGTTTTAGCAATGTTCTAAGATTATAACCTTTAACTCAATTTTCTAAAATTAGAATATAATAAAGAGGGTACTTTAATATAAGGTTCAGATAGCCTCAAAGGATCCTCATACACAGCAAGTTTATCTTATGCTTATATTATCCTTATTAGTCTATTATGCACATATGATTTGATTCATTTGATAGTATTAGCTCCTTTTTATCAGAGCATATGTCTTTCTTTAGATACTTTACAGATGATAGTTTAGGTATACCTATTGCCCAACTCAAGTTACTTCTTTAATTATTCAATCTACCTTTTAAGTCTTACATTTATCAACTTAGGATAGATTGGGTGAACATATTATTTTATTAGGTTATGACATTACTAATAACCCTTTATACCCTTTAATATACTCCATATCAACATTAGTGTTTTGAAACCTAAGTTATTATTTATGACCTAGATAAGCTGCTTAAAACTTATATCATCTGCATTCATACAAAGTAATGGAGAAAATTGCCTACCTGGGAAGGTATCTAGTATCTATTCGACATAGTTCTTATATCTAGAACTGATTGTTCAATAATTATTCTAACATTCATTCTAAAATGAACACTCAAATCAAGATTAAGCATTTTTACATTTTTATAACTAATTTTTTTATTTGTAATTCATTATAGAACATGGCATTGATTACTTAGTTAAATATATTTTGTAATAAATACTAAATGATAAACAAACCATCATTGTTGATAATAAGTATTATAAATACTCATGTAGAGGAAACGAAACAAAATTAAATTTGGTTTTGAATTATACTACTTTGTCATGACATAATTATACTTGATATCTTTATATTTGGTTTTAATTAATATATGCGGTCCTTAGTAACACCTGTGTAAGGCCCCAGATTACACCCTAGTTGAAATGTTACATGTTCATGAAAGTAAATATGATAGGTGTTAAAATTGTGATATGATTGTGAATTATATATGTCTACATTTTGGTTTGATGGACCATAATTAGTAACTTGGAATTTATTAGAAAATTGATGTGTTAAAATGTACATTTGGACTAAGAAAATTGTCAAGTGGCAAGATAAGTTGGTACATGAAAATTAGTATGACTAAGCCTATACATTGAATGACATTTGGTAGCATTGGTTGAGTGACAAATGGCCTAATAGAATTGTGACATTTGGTAGCTTAAATGGAGGATAAGTGGCTCACTTCTATGTGTGATATGTAGGTTGATTCATTGAAGGACATGTGCCCTTTCAAATTTACAACACATAGAACTAAATAAGTGTTGAATCACTCTAGCCCATTTGATGTTTCTGCCGAATTTTCGCTATCCTTTTCTCCTCTCAATCCACCTAAACTCTCTCTTTCTCTCTCAATCTCCTTGATTTTTGTTCAATTTGGATCATCAACACTTGACATCTTTGCAAGATGTTGCATCAAGGAAGCTAGATCTTGTTATCTTTTATGATACCTTTTTGGTGCTAAGATTTGTACCTTAATCTTGAATGTGCGTTGGTTGCTTGGAAGGGCTAGATTAGTTGGTTCTTTGGAGTTGAAATTTGAATTTAAATAGGTAAGGGAATTCTAAAATTAACAGCATATATTAATAAAAGTTCTATGATGATTGAATTAGCATGGAATGTGTGTTATAATGATGATAAATGAGTGCTGGAAAATTGATCCTTATATTGCAAATTCTATTTTAGTTTTGATGTATGAAAGTTAATGATTTATGAGTTACCTAATGAATGGTTTTTAACTAGATTTATACATGAATTTGATAAGGGATTGAAGCATGAATAAGATAGAATTGAAGCGAAATTGATGGACTTTTGTGAAGGTGTGTTGGATGGAGTATGAAGGAGTTAAATTTGGAAACAAAATGAAGGTTATAGGTGAGTGAACCTTCAGTTCACTCATGCCAAGATCGTGGGATTTATATGGCACCTTCCCATAGTCATGGGAAATTATTTGGAAGGGAAAGAAGTTGGTTTTGTACATTTGTAGGACTATATAAGGTTAAGGCACTTTTTAATGGTGTAATTGGACTTAATTAAGATGTTAAATGAACCTAGTTTGATGTGGAATTGGTTAATTAAAGGTTGAATAAGGTTTTGATTATTAATTAAGTAATAACTTTAGGAAGATGTTATTTGATAACAAAGTATCTAATTTTGGAACTTGTAAGTTATTAAAGGAATGAAGTTTGCTTATGAATGCTAATGTGATTTAAAGAACAAGAGTAATGTGTTAGTTGTTAATGTTTATGAATTGGGAACTTATGTGAATACATGTAATATTGGTGCATTATTGCAAATGTTTATGTTTATAAGACATGTTAAGTTTAATCAAATGTGAATGAATATGTTAAATTTGAGCAAAATAGAATAAGTCATATGCTATGCACTACATCACTTACATGTGATTCTGAAATCTGAAATGTTTTATTTTTAAAATTGTCAAATCCTAGTCGTGGGTAAATAGACGTGCTTAGAAGGGTATGCAACTACCTCTGTAAGTAGACACTAAGATGTCTTCTGTATTTAGACACTTCAATGTCTTTTATACTTGACACTCTGGTGTTTTTTGATTTAGAGACTTAAGTCTCTTCTGCTTATGAGATACCAATCATAGGTATCTTCTGTTCTGGTCCCGTTACCCACTTTTGTGAAAAGGACTAGTAGGCTAATCTATTTTATGTTTTGATATATATTCTGATCTGATACAAGATAAGTTCTGATTTGATACAAGATATATTCTAATTTGATACTAGTTATGTTCTGTTCTGACATAATTATATTATGTTCTAAGATTTGTACATTCTGTTATGAAGTAATGATGTTCTGTTCTGATACTTATATGTTTTGTTCTGATGCAAGAATATTCTGTACTGATGAATTACATTATGTTCTTAGACAAATATTGTTTGTAATGCTCCTTAATATGAACAATTAAAGATTGTTTATGATATGAATCGATTTAGTACATGTAATGTTAGTCGACTATTAGAAACAGTTGCCATTATATATCATGTTTAATTATTCCTCACTAAGTTATATGCTTAGCACGATGGTTTTGCCTCCATGTAGGTTCTGATAAGAAGATTTAAGGCTGGGACAAGTGATGTGGCCAATGAAGGACTTGACATGATTTTGGAAAATGTTATGCTTAAGTTGTATTTCAATGTGTTGAAACATATTGTGTTTTGTATAAATGGTTTGTATTGTCCTTGGCCATCGAGAATTTCTGGAAGGGCTTTCCTCTGGGAAAAAAAAAAGAAAAAAAAGAAAAAAAAACTATAATACAGGATGGATGTATATGTAAGTCATGTATATGATGAGTACAATGTGTACATGATATTCTATATATAAGTCTGCAAAGTATGAATGTAAAGTATGTTATCTTATTTTCAATGAATTTTTGGAATATTTTGATATGTTTTAGGAATGTTTTATGTGGCATCTATATATCTTCTCAGGGGGTATTCGGGTGTTACATGTCATCCTTTTGTACACTTAATAGTTTATAAATGCTTGTGATAAACCCCTACAACCTGTTTAGCCCACCTTAACCCTAGCCACGTTACAATGCGAAACAAAACCCTTTTGATCTATCCTAGCATGTAATCATTGTAGAGAATAATTGGTTTGTTAGCAAGCCTATAATAGTATGGTTTCCTATTGGAAGTTTGAGTGAAAAACTAACCATCTAACACTTGAGAGAAATGAGTGAAATCCGTAAGGAAGATCCATCATGAATTTATACTTATGTTTAAGTGATGGTTTCATGGGTTAAGTTTATGTATGTGCACCCATGAAAATTAGTCATGATGTATATAGTAGCTTGACACTTAAGTTAGCTAAAGTTTGAGGGATTACATGCTTTAATCTTTGTGAAAATTAAGTGATAGAATTTTATTGGTTATATTTGATCTTTGCTTGAGGACAAACAAAAGTTTAAGTGTGGGGATGATGATAGGTGTACATTGCATTGTATTTTTATAGGTAATTTGATATGTATTTAGTGGTTAAGTTGATTGTTTAGTGTGTTTTTAGCTTAAGAATTGTGTTAGTTCACAGACATTTGTGCTTTAAGTGTTCTTTAGGTGAGAACATATTTTTGAGCTTCTATTTTGTCATATGAGGTGTCGTGATGAATTTGTTAGTGTTTCAGGGCATTCAAAAGAGTTTTGGAAGAGACCCAATCCAAAACACAAGGCCACAATTGTGAGGGACATGCTACAATCGTGACAGAAGCACCAACACAGGGCCACGATTATGGAAAATATGACACGATCATGATAGAAGCTCAAGCATAGGGCCACAATCGTGGCAAATGAACTGGTCGTGATCGTGCACTAAAGGCCACGATAGTGGCCCACGCGCAAACAAACGTGGAGTCACTTTCGAATTTGAGTTTTTAAGGGACATTTTGAACATTTCGGACCCCCAAAAGACACTAGGGTTACCTTAATTAAAAAAGACTATTAAAGGATAATGATGGAACCTTAGAGGGAGTCTACATTCTGCCTACATTTGGAAACCCAAAAGACAGAGAGAAAAGAAGAAGAGGGTTCTGACATTGAAGCTTCCAAGAATAGGTGATCTCCCAATGCCACTGCTCTCTCAAATCATCCAACCTGCGTTTCAATTCCTCCCCCCATTTACTTTTTTATTCATTTAAATGTGCAAGATTGAGATAGGTTGTACGGTTATGGATTTTGAGTTGTTATCTTTAATGTTAATCTAGTTGGTTTGTGTTTATTTAAATTGGGTGTTGTGATTGATTGATGTATTTGCATATTTCAGTAAAAAATCCAGAGGATGAGCGAGATGAAAATGATTACATTGGATTGATGACAGTTAGGCGATCTAATTGACCACTTAATCAATTTAGTCGGTAATTTCATGGAGAGAGATCTCATGCAAGACCCGATTGTTTATTAAAGAGCTTTAGAATTATTAAAATTGTGGGTAATTTGTAAATCTAAAGATTGCAAGTTTCGTAATTTGATTAGGGTTTACAATTTAGGAATTATTATAACGAGAGAGATCAACCCTACGATCGTCTAGAACTGACATCCCGTAAACTCATAAAAGACTATATTAACGTTAATGAAAGGTAAAATCTCCTCTCCCATAACTTGATTAATTCTCTCTTTGGATTTCCACTATTGCATTATTCGATTGTTGCTAGTTTGTTTCGATTTAGTTTGCTTTTTAGTTATTATTCAAATTTGAGTCTTAAACAAAGCACAACCTGAATTAAGTGATGCCTAAGCACAATCTCTGTGAAACGATATCTGCTTTTTATGACAAGTAATGACTCATATGCTTGACGTTTTTAGCATAAAACAAGTATTTGGGTTTACAATCAACAATAAGCATATTGTACTTGACATTCTTGAATCGAAAATTAAACAAGACTGTCAATTTCAAAACTTTTTTCCTTGACGCTGGAAGCTGTCACACAACTATAAAACTCATTTGAATGGTAGAATCATATTACTATATAATGAAACAAAAATATTCATTCTTCAATCTATGGTGATTGAACAACTCATTCATGTGACGGTATGCACCAAAGAGCCCAACCAATATGCTTATATCTTTACTGTTTATCCTCTTAACTATCCTTTTCAAAGAAATTTTTTACGGAACAAACTAAGAGATATTGCAATCACCCTCAATTGCCTATAGCTCTTATTTAGGGACTTTAATGAAATCACTTGCTCAGTTGAGGTTCAACGTGACTCTTCTCTTAGGCCTTTATGTAATTACTTAAGGCATTGCCTTAAAGACATTTATGCAAATGATTTGCCTTTTGCAAGTAATTTCTTCACTTAGAGTGAAAGTAGAAAGAGAACTCCTTATTAAAAAGAAATTAGATAGAGGCCTTACTAATCTGGAGTGGCTACAATCTTTTCGACACACTATTGCAAACTTTTCAAACATTAGCTGCTCAAATCATTCCCCTATCTTAGTTCACATTGCCCCTAGTCATCCATTCAAAACGCCTATCAGGTTTAGTGACTTTTTAGTCAAACTATACGGCTTCCATAAATATGTGGAGAGAGGTCTAACTCTTGCAGTGATGCGCACAAAGCAATTTATCCTTATTAAGAAACTAGCTAGGATAAAGGAAGAGTTGAAATCGCTCTACAAGTAGAACATTGGAAGCATACATCACTTGGTATGTAATGCTAAACTTGCCTTTGAACAAGCTCAAACTAATCTCTATGCAAATCTCTTTTTAGTTGAACTTCAAGCAAAAGAGAAGCAAGCCTTGTCCAACTTTTCACAAGCTACACTCATTACTAAAGCAAAGGTCTAGAACAAGTTGGTTGAAAAATGGTTACAAAAACTCAACCTTTTTCACAAATCCATTGCTTCCAGGAAGGCCATTAATTGAGTTATCTCCATCACCCATAAAGGCAACCAAGTCTCCACTCAAAACATGTTCCTCAAAGCTTCCATATAACTAACACAGATTACTAGATGAGATTCTTCAAGACAACTTATCTCCCCAAAAGGCCGTTTCTTTAGCTGAACCAATTATCCCAGAAGAAATCTCAAAAGTCTTAAAATCTTTGCACCCACATAAAGCACCAGGTTTTGATATACCAACCGCAAATTTTTTTTACAAAAACTAGGCTTCCACAGGAAATATAGTAACAGAAGCTATCCTTGAACTTTTCAATAAGATCATAATGCTTAAAGAGATAAATAGAACCACCATTACCTGAATTCCTAAAGGTAATGAGCAAAAAACCATGCATGATTATAGACCAATTGTTTGTTACATCATTGTTTATAAAATTATTGCCAAAGTATTAGCTGAAAGGTTGAAACTAGTCTAGCGAAATCATATAGATGAAACACAAGGTGAATACATACCAGGAAGAAGCATAGGAGACAGTACCATGATAGCATATGAGCTGTTTAAGCATTACACAAAGAGAAGAGGCCATAAGATTTGTGTAATGAAGGTTGACTTTGAAAAGGCATATGATTCTGTTGAGTGGTCCTTCATGCTAAACGTCTCGACAACACTAAACTTTCTTAATACCTTCATAGCTTGGAAACAGAAATGCACATCTACTTTCGGCATAATTCTTGGACCACTTATGATCCCCTTAATCAGATCGTTGAACTAGATCATCTACAAAGATCAATCAAATCAAATGCAAAAGTATCCCAGGCTATCTCCATTATGATGTCTAACAATTTCAACATCTTCTCAATTTTCTTAAGAACTGTAGAGCTAC
>JANPWT010000007.1:7157776-7170597 GCA_024678245.1 Erythroxylum densum
AATTAAAATACCAAAGTATGTTCAGTAAAACAACACCAATTCACTATTCCAACCAATTCCCTCACTTTTGTTCAATCAATCTTTTTCAAATCGATTCTGAATGCTACCAATATTTGTGTAAAGGTAGAAAAATTCCATATGAATCCAATGGTTCAATAATCACTTCATTTGGAGGTTGTATAACAAAGTTATGGCCGAAAGAATCAAACAAAGTTTTGTCCTCCAACATATTGAACCTATCTTGGGACAATTTGTATAACTTTCTATAGAGATATCGTATTAAGATCATATTAGGATTATTTCAAAGAGTAATTTGAGATATACAACTTTCAAGAAGACTTAGAAAATAAATTCTATCGTTTGAAGGGTCAAAATGGAGCAGATGATAGATACAGACGAAACCAAATGAAAAAACAGGCAAATGGGAAAAAGCAGACGAATCAGAAAAATTACTATAACTTTCTCTACAGTTATTAGATTGAGGCTTACTTTAGATGGTTTAAAAGAAGACTTCAAGATATACAACTTTTATGAAGACCTCAAAGATAGATTCTATTTTTTGAAGGGTAAAAAATGAAGCAGATAATAGGTATAGATGAAACCAAATGAAAAAGCAGACGAATGGGAAAAAGCAGATAAATCGGGAAAATTACTATAACTTTCCCTACAGATATCATATTAAGGCGTTCTTTAGATGGTTTGAAAGAGAACTTCAAGATCTACAACTTTCATGAATACCTCGAAGACAGATTCTATTATCTGAAAGGTTAAAAATGGAGCAGACGATATGACGTCATCACAGACGATATATTTTTACAGACAATATGATGTCATCACAGACAATACATTTTTACAGGCGATATAACGTCATCACAGACGATATATTTTATACTCCTGAACATATCCACTTATAAAGACCATAACTTTCAAATCCAATGTCCAAAATTCTCATGTTATATACCGTTGGAAAGCTAAGAGAAAGACCTATAACTTTCTAGAAGAAACCTTTCTCTAATTCAGCCTAGATCAATACAGAATTTCTCTCTAATTTGGAACATGAATTTTACTTTCATCTCCCAATATACTGCACCCAGTTCTCAACTTCATGACAATTTTTTTTTACTCTTAAAGACAGAATTTCAATTCGATGTCTTCATAAGAAATGTACCCTTATGTATCTAGTTTAACTCAAATTAAGAATCATCTCGCTTTGATAACTAGAGAAAAGGTTGTGGCTAATAAACTGAAGCATACTCAATGAACATTTTCTAGATCAACTACCAATTTTATTTCCAAATCTTTGCTTATCACTACTCATACCAAGATCACTCTTTCTACTCCATCTACTTCTCATTTTCAATAAAATCACATTTAAAATCAATTACCTAGAAGTTGTCAATGAATGCATGTAAAATTAATTTTGTGTGTGTAAAGATTCAATAGTTATGTGCATATATGCTAACATTATGCATGAGTGAGAAAATGCATTCCCTTAATCCTTTCAATCTAATCTCTCTTTGAGCTCCCATGTACTAAATTTTTGGGTTCTACCTCTTAGTATGGGAATGGGATGTTACAACAAATTATTCCGCGACTATAATATCTATTTTTTGTGCCTTATGAATAATATCATGGATAAAAGTTTTTAGGGATTAATTATTAGGGCTTAGCTGTAGCAACCTTAATCACATTTAAAGACTTTTAATTGTAGTTAATTATTTTAGTATAATAAATTTTATCCCACAGGAATTTTTATTATATTTGAATAATTAATTAAGACAAAATATCAAATTATTTTTCTAATTTACCCACAGGTATTAGAAATTGGTGTATAATTTGATGGTTTTATCATATAGTTTAACATAAATATGTTTGAATTAAAATTTTAGCCCACGGACAATTTTATGTCATTTGATTTATGTCTTTTAAGATATGTTTTAGATTGGTAATACATATATAAAATTTGTTAGCCTTAATTTATTGATAAGTAGCAAGTATGTTTAATTTATGCAGTTATTATGTTTAATTTATGCAGTTATTCAAGCTGTTAGTTTCTCTTATACAAGTTGTGAAATTCTCAAATTAAGGGGTGAAAACTATAAGATTTGGAAGGAGATAATTCCTCTTCATATGGGGTGGATAGACATTGATTATACTATTCGAAAGAACGAGCCACCTAAGGTAACGGAGGCCAGCACTACAACTGAAATTGTGCTTTATGAACGTTAGGAGTGATCTAAACACCTAAATGTGATGTTCATTAAAACAAAAAATTTTGTTGGCATTCGTGGTTTTGTAGAATAGCATGACAATGTTCGTGCTTTACTAAAGGCTATTGATGAGCAATTCAAAACTTCGAACAAAGCACTTGCAAGCACCATAATTATGAAGTTTTCATCTACAAGACTCATCGGTGTCTGAGGTGTGCGTGAGTATATCATGAAGATGAGGGACATTGCAGCTCAGTTAAAGAAATTAGAGGTTAAGATGTCTGATTATTTCCTCATGCATTACATTTTTAACAGCCTTCCACCACCATACATACCCTTTAAAATCTCTTATAATACACATAAGGATAAGTCATCAATAAATGAATTAATGACTATATGTGTCCAAAAGGAAGGGAGATTATCGATGGAACAGGCAGAGAGTTCACATACTGCACATATGTTTGTTCTAGGAAAAAGAAAAATCCAGTCAACTCAAAGGGAAAATGTCAAATACCTATCCAAGTTAACATTAAGAAGGAATCCAAGTGCTTCTTTTGGAAGAAAGGAAACATGAAGAAGGATTGGGTCAAACGTAAGGAATGGTTTGAAAAGAAAGCTAATTTAATCTCACTAGTTTGTTTTGAATCTAATATGGCTGAAGTTTGTCATGACACATGGTAAATTGATTCTGGTTGTACAATCATATTACAAATGTGTTGTAGGATTTGCAAAACCTAAGGAAGCTAGTGGAAAGTGAGCAGTATATCTTATCTGGAAACAAGATACCTTCACATGTAGAGGCTATTGGAGATTGCAATTTAATTTTATGTACTGGTTTTATTTTGAAACTAGAAAAGACATTTTATATTCCCAATTTCTTTAGAAAATTGATTTTAGTTTCAAGACTTATACTAGCTGGATATTCCTTTCATTTTTCAGACAAATCTTTAAAGTTACATTATAAATCTGAATTTGTTGGGAATGGTACATTATTTGATGGTCTTTTCGATTTTAATTTACAAGATAATACCTGTTACAATGCAACACATGTTCATACTAGAACAAAACGTTGGGTCATGAATGAAAACTCCTCTATATTATGGCATTGAAGATTAGGACATATCTACATAAAAAGGATTAAAAAATTGGTGACTAACACAGTACTTAGTACTTTGGATTTTACTGATTTTGATATTTGTGTGGACTGTATAAAGGGAAAGCAAACTAACAAATCAAAGAAAGGCGCCAAGAGAAGTTCAGAAATATTAGAAATCATACATACAGATACTTGTAGTCCAGATATGGACTCGTATGGTTAGAAATACCTTATCTCATTTATAGATATATGTATCTCTACTTGCTTCATAACAAGAATGAAGCACTAAATGCTTTTAAAATGTTCAAAGTAGAAGTAGAGAAACAATGCAATAAGCAAGTTAAGATCATGAGATTTGATAGAGGTGAAGAATATTATGGTAGATATATTGAAGGTGGACAAGCACTTGGTCTATTTGTGAGGTATCTTCAAGAAAATGAGATAGTAGCCCAATACACTTTGCTTGGATCTCTGGACCAGAATGGTGTAGTAGAAATAAGAAACTTAACATTATTAGATATGGTATGAAGCATGTTGAGTAGCTCTAACCTTCCTAGGTCCTTGTGCACTAAAGCTCTTAAGATGGTTATCTATATATTAAATTGGGTACCAACTAAGGTTATTCCAAAGATCCTATTTGAGTTATTTGAAGGATGAAAACCAAGTTTGCAACATATACATGTTTGGGGATGTTCGTCTGAAGTAAGAATTTATAATCCACAAGAAAAAAATTGGACCCAAGGATCATAAGTGGGTATTTCATTGGATATACCGAACGATTTAAGGGATATAACTTCTATTATCCATCACATCACACTAGAATTATAGAATCAAGAAATACAAAATTTCGTGACAATGACTTGATTAGTGGGAGGGATAAATTTCAAGATACAATCTTTGATAATGATCATATGGATACTCAACCTTCCACCTAAAATAGTAAGGCGATTGTCATTCACAACGATCCTCAAGTTCAAATAGACATTGTACAAACAACTGTTGAAATTCAACAGCCTACTGTAAACATAAATGACAAAAACACATAGGTTGCAAATGGGTATTTAAGACAAAGAAAGACTCATTAGACAACATTGATAGATACAAGGCAAAACTCGTTGCCAAAGGATTTACTCAAAAGGAAGGAATCAATCACACAAATAAATTTTCTCTTATGTTTAAAAATGATTCACTTCTTATAATTTTTGCATTAGTTGCTCACTTTGATTTAGAATTGCATCAAATGGATGTCAAAATGACTTTCTTAAATGGTGACCTAGATGAAGAGGTTTACATGAAACAAACAAAAGGATTTTCCTCTCCTAATGGTGAGCATTTGGTTTGCAAGCTTAAAATATCCATATATGGATTGAAACAAGCATCCCACCAGTGGTATTTAAAATTCCATGATATTATTTCATCATTTGGTTTTGGAGAAAACGTCATAGATCAATGTATCTACCAAAAGGTTAGTGGGAGTATTTTTTTTCTTGTATTATATGTGGATGACATATTAATTGCAACCAATTATAGGGGTTTGTTATATGATATGAAAGAATTTCTCTCTAAAATTTTTGAAATGAAAGATATGGGTGATGCGTCTTATGTCATTGGCATTAAGATACATCGAGACAGATTCCATGGTGTTTTGGGTTTGTCTTAAGCAACCTATATTAATAAAGTTTTAGAGAGATTTCAGATGACAGATTGTTCATCTAGTGTAGCACCCATTGTGAAAGGGGATAGGTTCAATTTACACCAATGCCCTAAAAATGATTTTGAAAGGGAATAAATGAAAAACATTCCATATGCTTCGACAGTCGAAAGATTGATGTATGCTCAGGTTTGTACAAGACATGACATTGCATTTGTTATTAGAATGCTAGGTAGATATCAAAGTAACCTAGGATTAGTTTACTGGAGAGCTACAAAGAAAGTATTGAGGTATCTTCAAGGGACCAAAAATTACATGCTTAGGTATAAAAACACTAACAATCTAGAGGTAATAGGGTACTCAGATTTAGATTTTGCTGGGTGTGTTGATTTATGAAAATCAACACCAGGTTATATCTTCATGTTTGCTAGTGGAGCTATATCTTGGACGAGTGCTAAGCAGTCTTTAACTGCTACTTCCACCATGGAGGCTAAGTTTGTTTCTGGTTTTGAGGCTACATCACATGGTGTATGGCTAAAGAGTTTCATATATAGGCTTAGACTTGTAGATTCCATTTCTAGGCTATTGAGGATATATTGTGACAATTCAACTACTATTTTTCTAGCTAAAAACAATAAGAGTAGGATTCGAAGTAAACACATTGACATCAAGTTTTTATCTATAAGGACAAGAAAGTGGTCATTGAAAAGTTAACACTGAATTGATGATAGTTGATCCTTTAATAAAAACGCATGCCACTAGTGAAGTTCAAGGATCATGTTGTGAGAATGAGATTGAGTTCCATTATATATTTTTCATTGTATGGACAATGTTATTTTCATGAAACCCTTATAATATTTTCTCATATTATGGTGCACATTATTGAATTTTGAGAAAATTGATTATTTTGGACCTAGAATAAACATAGGGTTTATTCATTAAGTAATGTTACTACGTTTAGTTGATATAATTATAGTATACCGTAATATATAGAAGATAATACTTAACTACTAGAGGACATATCGCCATGATTCATATATTATAGTTGGATCATATTAGGATTTGAAACCAAGTTAAACGTATGGACCAAGTGGAAGAATGTGAGAACTTTTCCTCTTTTTGTGTGATAAATAGTCTAAATGTTATGTAAGTTAATGGGTATGAATTCTTGATTTTATGGTAATTGATATCGTGCTTGATGGAAGCACATTTGTATAGGTTGGTTTCTCATATTTTCCCTAAGCTTCTTTTCTCTTCTGAAAGACATAAACCATCGTATTGGGGATTTGAGAGCTTAGAAGATTTCCAAAACGTACCTCTTTAAATACCGACAACAATGGCAGGAGGTATTTCATTTTTCTTCCTCATTTATTATTATACGATATTCTAATGTATATTATTGTTGAATATATGTTAGAATATGCTTACAAATAGAACTTGTGCTTGGTACTACACATCATCTTGGAAGAAGCCCACCAAAGCAAAATAACAATGTTTAGGGTTAAATGCACTCAAACTCTTTTCTAATTTAGTATTTTTTTTAGAAGTTGAAAGCATTGAAATATGAATAAATATAACATCATATGGTTCTTAATAATTCAATGAATGGTATTTATTGGTGAAAGTGAATATTCAACTCTAATATAATCATCGCTCCTAAAAAGAAATAAAAATTTCATGGATTGGAAGTTGAATAAAACAAGCCAACGTATGGTGTTTAATCCATACGTGTGAAAGAAATATAGGTCTTGTTTAGTAAATGACTTATCATTTTTTTGGGTAGATTGAGAGGTATTATTTGACCATATTAAACTATTGATAATCATGTTTGGCAATCAATTGATTGGGTTGGTGGATTAAACTTAATTCGTTGTTTTTTAAAATGTTCCTATAAGGAGCGTTTTGCTCTAGTGTCTCAAAACTTAAGGGATGAATAGACAATTATGCTAAAAAATTATCATAAATTACTCATGCTTTCATCTTTTATTATTGTTTTCCCTTTACCAAACACTAGTACCCTAAACTTCAACTTGATTAATAAGTTAATACATTAAAAAAATGAATTTCAACTTGATTAATATGAAGAAAGAAAGTAGCAGTAGTAGAAAACCCAACCCTAACCCTAGATCTGCTTATGTTTCAGTTTCTAGCTTCCTTATTTCCTCCATTTTGAGCTTCTTCTTCTTCACCCATGTTTCCTTTGTTCTTTCTAAAATTGTACTTCCTTTAATGACAATGTTTTCCATGCAAAACAAAACATTATTAGACTTTATTATAAACTATAGTAGAGACAGACTTTCCACCTATACCCTCATCCAACCTATCTCCTTTTTCCCCCCTTCATCACCTTCTCAACTAACATCACCCTTTACACCTCACTCTTCTTTCCTATCTTACTCTACAAATCAGATTATCCCCCAGCCTCTGCCTTCCACATCCTAAAATTTTTTGAAAACGTGCATCTACAGAATAAAAGGGCTAGGAAGAATTGGAAACAAGTTATGGGTGACAATTCAGACTCTTCTTTGATCTACTATCCACTAGTTGAAATTGAAAGAATCCTAATGGTGGCTCTAAGTCTAGAAATTTTGCATAAAGGAGCTAGGTCATGGGACGCAACACTCATTGGATTTTTTATGGATAAAAGGCTAGCTTTTCTTGTGATACAAGCTTGGACCTAGAGAAATTGGAAAGGTAGAGGGTTAGGATGGTAGAGGGCCAATGGAAGTTATGCTAACTAAGGAAGATAACCTAATCTTTACCTTCTCCAAATCAGAAGGTCAAAAGGTAATTGAAGAAGGCCCTTGGCACATCTCTCAACTTCCTTTATTTCTTCAAATTTGGTAACTAGGCATGGAATTAGAAAAAAATATATTGAAAAACATTCCTGTATGGATGATATCTATAATATTCCTTTGGAATATTGGACAAATAAAGGTTTGAGTATGGTAGCTAGTTACTTGGGAAAACCAATCTGTATGGATGAAAACATTGCTTTAAGAAAACAGATTAGATTTGAACAATTATGTGTGAGTATGGATATGTTTAAGGAAATGAAAGACAACATTCCTATCCTAAGATTGGTTGATGGGCATTCTCTCAGAGAAGACAAGGTATTGGTTACATACCAAAGGAAGCCTTCCTTAAAAACACAAGGTAAAGAATCGAAATCAACGGGGAGAGTTTTCACTAGAGGAGATTATTGGAAGGTGTCAAGATTAGAGAAGCTAGATTCTGTAGATAACAAAGAGTTAGAGGAAGCTAAACATGTAAAACCCAAGGTAGGTTGGTTCGGGCTAAAAGTGAACTACCTACAAAAGATGAGAGTGTCCAAGTGGAAAATTTTTGAGATTCAGATCAAGAAAATTTTTGAGATTCAGATCAACAAGTGGAAATTCAATAACATCCTTTGAATGCCTCAAATAAACTATCAAGGAAATAGTGGGAAAGTGAAAAGGAAATTAGCGAGACAAATCCTTGTCATAGAGACAAGGAAATCTAACTAAATGAGCATACTCAACAGTTGGAAGAACAGTAGAGAGGAGCTACTCAAGAGGAGCATTTTGAACAAGTAATTTCTCAAAAAAGTAATAGGAGCAGTAGGTAAGCCTTTAAAGGAAAAAACAACCTCATATAACCCTGATAGTTTAGAACATAAGAGGAATAAACAATCTTTCTAAGCTTAATGTGGTAAGGGATTTTGCTCTGAAGGAAAAGCCTTTGATATTTTGTTTATTGGAAACCAAAATTAGGGAAGCTAACTTGAATAAATTAAGTTGTTTAAGGAGCAAATGGAAATTTCTCACAAACCACCAATGTCATGCCTATAGAAGGATTATTATTATTTACGATGGAGACCTTTTGGAAGTAGAAGTACTGGAAACCAATCAGTAATTTATCCATACAAAACTTAACTTTAAAATGGAAAAACTTATGCTTTAGCTACTTTTTCCTACGACTTTAATACATGGTTTCAGAGAACTAAGCTACGGACTTCCCTTCAACGACTCAAAGCTTCAGTTAAGGGTCGATGGTTAGTTAGTGAGGATTTTAACACAACTCCATATAGAACAAAGGGAGAAGGGAACTACAATCTACTCAACTACACCTCTAATTTGTTTGATTGCATGCAGAATGTGGAATTAACATATTTAAAATTTAAAGGTCATAGATTCACTTAGTCCAACAAACAAAGCTCTAGCTGGTTCAATCGGAAAAAGTTAGATAAGGCAATGGTGAATGTGGACTGGTTAACTACCTTTTTAGAGAGTACAACCAACTTCTTAGATCTGGGAATTTCTGATCATACCCTTATCAAGGTGAGTAATTTGTTCAAAATGATTAGAATCTATCATCTTTTCATATTCAACAATTTTTTGGTTAATGTGGAGGGCTTTCAAGAAGCAATTACTAAGGGATTGAAGTATGAGATCTATGGTACTAAGTAATTTATTTGTTTGCAAAAGCTCAAGGCTATTAAACAGGAATTGAAGTTGCTAAATTTAAGGAGAGGTTAGAATTCCATAAAGGAAATAAAGAAAGCAAGAAGCAAGCTATCAATAATCCAAAAATCCTTAGAAACTAGCCCAACTGATTGCAATCAAGCTATAGCCGAAAGGGAAGCTCTTAAGTCCTACTTGCAAATAGTAGATAATCAATGTTCTTTATTAAAACAAAGGGCCAGAATTAACTGGATTAAGGATGGGGACAAATGTGAAAATTTTTCTTTAATTTAATGACTGCTAGAAGAAATGTCAACAAAATAACTTCCATAAAATCCAAATCTAGGGGAACGTTATTTGGACAAGTTGAAATTGCTAAGAAGGCTAGGATTTTTTATCAAAATCTATTAGGCACAGAAGGTTGTTCTGTGGGTAATGGAGTGAATCTTAGGCAATATGTTATAGCCAAGATTCCTAAGCATGAAGCATCCTTGCGAATTAGTCCTGTTACAAATCAGGAAATAGAGAAGGTAGTTTTTAACATGAATGGGTCTAAGGCTCTGGGTCTAGATGACTTGAATGGTTTTTTCTTTAAAAAAACTTGGGGAAACATTAGGAGTCTCATAAAAGATGTTGTAAAGGAGTTTTTCCAAAATGGAGTATTATTTAAGGAGATTAATAAGACCTTTTTATCTTTGATCCCTAAGAGTTCTAACCTAATCACTTGGAGTGATTTCAGACCTATATCATGCACTAATTTTCTCTATAAAATCATCGCAAAGATATTGGTAAATAGGCTAAAAGATGTTCTTCACTTACTCATTAGTGAGAATCAAGGAGCTTTTATGAGAAGTAGACAAATTAGGGATAATAACCTTTTATTACAAAAGCTTTTGAAAGGGTACACTCAAAATAGAAGCCCTCAAAACTGTACTATTAAAGTGGACCTACAAAAAGCTTTTGATAGTGTTAACTAGAGATTCTTGCTACAGACAATGGAAGTTATGAATTTTCCCCATAAGTTTATCAAATGGATTCAAGAATGCATTACAACTGCCTCACATAGAATACTGATTAATGGAAGCCTTACAGAGACTTTTAAAGGCAAAAAAGGTCTTAGGCAAGGGGAGCCTCTTTCCTCTTACCTATATATTATTTGCATGGAGCTTCTCACACTTATGTCGAAACATAACACTTCACCTGACTCCAACTTTAGATACCGTTCTAAATGTAAAAAGCTTTCCATATCTAGCTTATTTTTTTCAGATGATCTTATACTTCTAAGCAAGGAAAATGCTCCTTCTGTTTCACTACTGATGAGTACTCTCCATGGTTTTAAGAAGTTATATGGATTGAGTATCAATTTTCACAAAAGTTATTTCTTACTTTCTAAAAGTGTTACTCCCCTAACACATTCCTTGTCACAAGCAACTGGCATGACAATGCAAGACCCTCCTCTTTTGTATTTGGGCATTCCTATTTCTTCCAGGAGACTAAGATTTTGTGAATGCCTTCCTATTAGGGTCTTGGACTAATAGAAATCTGTCCTATGGAGGTAAACTTCAACTTTTGAAGTCAGTAATTATGTCTATGCAAGTTTACTGGTGCCCTTACATCTTCCTCTCCAAAGGACTTACTAAAATCGTGGAAAAACTAATGAAGCAATTTCTGTGGGGTTAAGGAAAAGTGAGAAAGGAATAGCTAAAGTGAATTGGAAACATATTTGTCAACCACAGGAGGTAGGTGGGTTAGGATTGGAGTCAATCAGTAAGAACAATCGATTTTTAATGACCAAGAGAATTGGAGAATCCTAAGTGAAAAAATTTACTGTGGATTAAATAGATTCATGTCTAATTATTAAAGGGTGAGAGTTTTTGGTCTCTAAGAATTAAATACAGTTACTCTTGGTTATTCAACCAAATCCTTAGGTTCAGGGAAGATGTTCAACATCATATTACATGTCAAATTAGGGCAGGAGATAAAATCTCTCTCTGGTATGATAACTAGACTAGTTAAGGGGCTTTAATTCATAATAAATTGGCAAGATTATTGTTGGAAAGGTTTTCTAAGAACGCTAAGCTTCAAGAGATAATTGGAAATGACAATTGATTGCTTTCATTAGAAGAACTAAGACTTTTTCCCATTCTCCAATATAGAAGCCTCGGGGAGAATGATATATATTTATGGGATGGGGTTTCTGTATCATAAATCACTAATAGGAAAGCTAAAAAACTGATGGATGAGGCAATTACAAGAATAGGGTGGTGTTCCCTGATTTAGAGCAAGGCTCTCAAATCCAATGCCAGCTTTCTCCTCTAGCTAGCTATGTTGAATAGGCTCAATACTATGGATAGAATGAAATTTCTATCCTCTCCTAAGCAATGTATTATATGCAATCTAGTGGAGGAGACTAGAGATCATTTGTTCTTTGAGTGTGGTTTCTCTAGAGAGGTGTGGATTAGAATCTTTAGTCTGTGTGCCCCTAGAATTAGTCATTACAGTCTCACAAATATCTTATTAGAGATATCTTAACTGCATATCTCTAAATATGATGAGGAAATACTTATGGTCGTTGTTGCAACTTGTCTCCAGGCTATTTGGAAAGAAAGAAACAATAGAAGGTTTAAAGGGAGATTTAACAACCTAATCTCTCTTATTGAACTCTCTACAACAAATATTGTGGAACAATTGATTATAAACCAGTTGGTACATAATAGTAGCAGAGGACTGGCTCTCTCTTGGAGAGTATAGTCCTCAATGGGTTCTCTCTATTTGGGATACAGTAAATAAAATAGTACTACTTATGCATAGTTGTTTCCTAAGCAACTCAAACAATTCAAGCAGTTCTCAAAATAACCATCTCAAGACAGAAGGGGAGAAAGAAGATTAGAGGGAATATGACTCACATTCGAGAGTTCTCAAGAGTACATTCTCTAGATCTACTGCCTTACCAGTCTAGTTAATGAAGGAAGGTCCTCGATGGTACCCTCCATACTCCTGATATTCAAAATGGAGCTTGTTACTCTTTGAAGATTTAAAAAAAACTATAGAATCAGACCTCCTACCCGAGATGTAAATCTGTAGGGTCCGTGAACTCTGGCCACGCGGCCCCACCTTGTAGGATCCATGGACTCTAGCCATGCGACCCCCAGTCAGATCCGGACACTATGGGCCCGCAATCTACAGTCAGTATTAGATCCAGACACTCTGGGCCTGCGATCCACTGTACAGTGAAGGTATTGTCCCCTTTGGTGCTCGAACTCGAGACCTCAGGGTTTTGTTTCGCTTTAAGCGAACGCCTCATACCATTGAGCCACTGTACAGTGGATCGCAGACCCAAAGTGACTGGATCCAATACTGACTGCAGATCGCGGGCCCATAGTGTCCGGATCTGACTGGGGGTCGCATGGCCAGAGTCCATG